>NW_019168048.1:26386688-26695772 GCF_002303985.1 Durio zibethinus | reverse complement strand
TGGTAATTTCACACTTAATGGGGTACTACTATGACTTTGAATGCAAAAAAAATCATGAAAATTGTAAAATTGAGATCTAAAAAGTTTCATAAAAATCCAAGCTCAAAAATGTTAAATTATAAAAATACCCTTATAAGGGTATTTTGGTAATTTCACATTTTTTAAAGTACTAGTATGATTTTGAATGCACCAAAAATCATGAATATTATAAAATTGAGATCTGAAAAGTTTCACAAAAAATTGAGCTTATGAAGGTCAAATCATGAATATTATACTCCTATTAGGATATTTTGGTAATTTTGCCCTTCCCGAGGTATAGTAAAAATTTAGTGTTTCAAAAATTTCTAAATTTAATTTTAAGCCACATTAATTCCAATTAGGCTTTGAACTTTGAAGATTAACCCTAGTTCTATTCATTTTAACTAAGTTGTATGCAATTTTGACATGAGTTGACTTTAGGATTTACTCTTTTCATTTGTTCTTTATTTTTCATACATTCATGTGAAAAGGTATCATCCATATAAATCTCATGTGTAAGAGTTTGATAGTAATCATATAGGTTTCCTTTTTTTTATTTATTAGGCCTAAATATCGATGCATTTTAATGGCTCTTTAAGGGGCTTTTTTAAGGGCTTCAAATGGGCTTTGTTTAACCATACCAACATGTTTCGGATAAAATTCGGTGTCTACAACTATCCTTGCACCTGATCGAGTTACGGGAAACTCTTTAAGATTTATTATTTTGTGGCTTATTTCTTTTAGTCATGATGTGTGTATGTATATATATATTAAGATTTAACATTGAATGAAATACACGTATGATGTATGAATGTCTAAATGCAAAGGATGTGCTTGTTAGATCTCTAATATTTGTAAAAGATTTTAAGTCATCACAATTCTTACTAAATACTTTTTCATTACAATATTAAAATTTTCAAAAGAAGCACCCCACATACTTGTATTACTCATAAACATTATCTAGAAAATTGGTCGAATATTAGTTGTGCTATCTTGGATAAACTTCTTTTTTTACTTGTTTAACTTTTTGGGCCATGTCTCTTACTTTGAAACTAACTTCTCTTATCTGTTCTACCATGTGAGTGGCTTGAGATTCTTTCAGTAGACATTTTTCTTTCAATACTGTGCTCTATGTTCAAATTAATCTCGTTCTTCTCTCAAAACTTGAATAACTTCACATTGATAGTGCATTTGTTGTTTCAAGTTATCTACGAGACTTTCTAATATCTTTTTTTTTTCATAAACTAACTATGCTCCTCTTTTTTAGACAATAAATTGTACCAGAGTTGTTTTACGTTCTTTCTAAATTTTTCTAACTCTATGATTATTTAAGTGATAAACCTATGCCAACTTTCAAAAATCTTTCCTTATTCTCTTTCAAGCCTTTAAGATTTTGCTTTATTCTTATTAGTCTCATCTTTTCATTTATTAATCTCATGCTAAATCTTCTTTTTTTTAAGCTCCTATATATCTTTTTCTTCTTCAGATTTATGCTTTATAATCTTTATGTCTTTATAGATCTTTTCACAATATGAGTCTTCTTGGTGACATAGTCTTTCTTTTTTAGGACCAACTTTGCTTGTGATGCATTGACTCTTCCATATTAGATATTCAGGTGTGGCTTTGTCCATATACCCCCCACAATCCATTCTTTAGGTCTATTCTCATTGTTTGATAATCTTTTTCACCTTTCCAAGAAATCCTAGCTTTTTGAAAGAGAATTCTAATTCTTAAAGCCCATGAGTCATAGGAACAATCTGCTCTGACCCCAGTTGTCAATGACACATTGTTGGCGTATAGCTTATGCCTCCCCACAACCCTAAGAGTGGAACCCATGGCTTGTCACTATACTTATACAACATAATTTCTCATGGCATCCATGAAGCTCTACATATAACTTGAGTACTAGTGAGATTTTGCAAAATTAATACCCATTATTTCTTATAATTTAATTTTTACCACTCAACATTGTAGCATTCTTCAATTGACTTACTTTTATTACTATAAGTAGGATGAAATTTACCTATAAGATGCTAAAAATGACATTTTGCCCAAATGTAGAGTAATTGTGCACACCCTATGAAGTGTCATCCTCTTCTTCAACAGTGATTCAATAATCTAAAAGTTTCTGCCAATATAAAAAGAATATGATTGATTTTGTTGTCTGTCTGCTCGAGAAAGTCAATTACTAATAACTCAATGTGCCCAAAGCCATGCATTGCCAAAGTTATCATTCTTATGCCTCATTAATCCTCTAAGTGTTTGATAATGTAATCATGCAAGATTTCTCACAGGATGCAATTACTTTTACCTTTTGTTTGGATATATAAGTTCATATTCTGAGTGGGAACCTCCATCATATAGGTAAGTTTATTTCAAGATCCAAGTTTTTTACCTTGCCAATAGATTTTAACTAGATTAGGTAGATGCAACCATAGTAATGTAGTATATTCTTTGATCGTTAGGGTCATATCTATCTCATTGAACATGAAACATCTATATACAGGGTTTCAAAACTGAACTAGAGCTTTTATCAACTGATTTTCTATAGACACCTCAAGGAGTGAAGTAATATGACCATATTTTTCCTCAAAAGCCATCTTTCTAGGAGTTTTTACATGGCGCCAAATCTCAACCAACTCAGAGGTGTCATTTTGTTGAAGCCCCATTTTAATTTGTTCAGGCAAAAATTTTTGTTCAAATTTTTTCAAATAGTTTCCTATTCTATTTTGGGCTTCTAAAGATAAAGTTATCATCACATTAGTCTTTTCACACATGGTAGGCTTCACAGCTAAGAAATCATGATGGTGTTTTTAAAGCAAGATCAAAAATCTTCTAAATAATATAGGCACATTGACAAGCATATCTTATATACAAGTGTTTATGGTGATGCATGATCATGAAACAAAAGAAAAGCATAAAAGATTAGGGTTAGTAATCATATTAAAATAAATATTCCCTCATGTGTCCTAATTTAAGGTGTAATCTACAGAAATAGTATGGCTTTATCTAAGGTTGGTTTCTTAAGGTTAACAATACGCAGAGTTTGGTAATTAACACTGGCTTAAAAGTTCTCAAATTAATTCTCATTGTCATCTACTCTAGACTAGTAAGGTCTCGATCCTCACCCATAACAGGCTTCCGACCGAAAGGGTTCAGCTTAAGTGAAAGTATTTTGCTAGCCCAAACAGAGGCATTATAACCTCACAAAAGTGTAGGTGCTCTACTCCCTTCAAAAAATGGATAGATTTGGGAGGTTGGGTATAGAGCTTTTGTATGAATGCAAATGTGCATGTGTGTGAAGGAATATAACAATTATTAATCAAAATAAAATCAACAATATAATTAGCAACAATATAAGACAAATAAAATGACATAATAAAACTAAATGAATCCATTAAAATTTTACCATTTTTTCTTATTTTTATTCTAAGATGAGATAAGAAATTAAAATTAAATATAAAAAAGATCGTAAAATCAAAGTTTGTATGACACATGTTTAATTTTTGGCTTGACTTTCAAGTCTCTCCAATAGAGTTGCCAAGTTATCATAATGATTTTTCGTCTGGGAGACTCGATCATTAAATTTAGTGAAAATTTTTTAAGTTGCCACCAATCTTTTTTACAAGGAGGCATTGGCCACCCAAAAATATTATCTTTTAATAAACATCTTAAAATTAATTAAGATTTATTAAAAGACATTTCGTTTTGCGAAATTAAGGTTAGATAAGGGAGTACGATTATAATTAATGAAGGTATTAGCACCCTCACGTCGCCCGTTCAAAAAATAGTATCAATTAAACATATGTAATCCTTTAATCTTGATGATGTGATCTTTTTTATATTTAAATTTAATTTCCTAAAATTTATTTACGAAAAATATTTTTTGTTATGAACCTATTATTATTATTTCGTATTATATAAAATTCTCCAACTCTTTAGCGAAATTTATAAAAAAATCTTTATTTAAAAAATTTTGAAAAAATTGACCATTCACAAAATTCTCAAAATTTCATCATAAGATATTTTTTTGTTTATTTATTAATACTGATTTTAGGATTATCTCAACTCTTTGGTGGAATTCGAAATTTATTAAATAGATTTTAGGATTATTTCAATTCTTAGGTAAAATCCTAAAATTTTAAACAGATTTTAATATCATCTCAACTTTTTGACGAAATTCTAAATAAAATCATTTTTCATTTATGATAATTAAGAGATCTAATCAATATTCAATTAATTTTTATTGTGACTATTTTTCTTTTTTTATTTATTATTATTTTAAAAAATATTTATTTAGTAAAAATAATTTTTTAGATTATTTTGACTCACCGGTAAAATCTAAAAATATAAATATTTTACTTGCATTAATTTAAGAAAATTGAACTTTTCCAATTTTCTTTAGAAATTGCATTTTTAGAATATTTATTCAAATAATCCATTATTATTCTTTTATTATTATTATTTTATTTTTATACTGTTTAAATAAACCTTTATTCAAAAAAAAATAATTTTGGATTATCCCAACTCTATGGTGAAATCTAAGAAGTTATTTTTGCTTGCAATAATTAAAACAACTAAACTTTATCAGTTTTCTTTAAAAATTACATTTAAAAGATTCGTTTAAACAATTCATTGTTCTCTTTTATTTTTATTTTATTATTTTTAATTTTTTAGTTTTATTATTCTTTTAGTAAAAAATTATTTTTGAAATTATCTCAACACTTTGGTGAAATTTAAACAAAATTTTAATTTTTCTTAAATAGTTTTTTTAAGGATTTTTTAAGATTTATGCATATTATTATTTTATTTTACCAAATCTACATTTTATTTTATTTAATTTATTTTACTTGTTTCTAAAAAAATATAACATAAAATAATAATAATAATAATAATAATAATAATAATAATAATAATAATAATAATAATAATAATAATAATAACAATAATATCATAAAATATATATAAAATAAAAATCAACACAAAATAAATCAAAATCAAAGCAGAAAATAAAAAAAAAGAAGGAAAAACCTGTCAATTGAGTCAAATCGCGTCGGATCTTGCGCAGGTTGGGCATGGATCCAAGGCCTCAAAATGGCACCATTTTCGAGGCCTATAAATAGGCATTTTCTATTTTAAAAATTTTTCTTTTCTTCTTTTTCTCTTTAAAAAATGAGAGCTTTTTTCTTTAAAATTCCAACCCTTCATCAGTCGTTGTGTAATCTAATTTTCGGCCGGTGGTTGCCATGTATCAGTGATCGAAAACTTCAACCGATGTTGAAAAGTTAAAAAAATCCAGAATGTAGCCAACTTTTCAATTTTTGATGGCTGAAAAATGCAATGATCACTGAAAATTTTAAACTTTTTTAGTTTTTGATAACCCCAAAAAATTTTAAAAATTTTCTAAAAATTTTAAAAAAAACCCTTATAGTCTTCCAAATATCTTTGCTAAACCAGTTTTACCAAAAAAAAAATCTAGAATACCCAAATCAAGAATTTTTTTTTGTTTCTAAATTGTTTTTTTTTTGCTGCTAGTTCTTCTTTAATAAGAGGACTATACTATATATTTTTTTTGCTTATGTGTGAATGGTTGTAAAAAAAATTGCTCTTTGCTTTTTTTCTGTAGCGTTCCTTTCCTTTTTTAGTTTCCCTTCCTTGGTTCACTGTTTGTTCCTTTCTATCTTGCTCCAAACCCCTTTCCTTGTAGCATTTTAGCTTGATTTTATGAAGCATTTTTAAGTCTTCAAATCTCAGATAATCTAGGATTCAAGAAGACTTTCATGGCTCCTTAATTCAGGCTGCAAAATTAGGTTGTGGTAGTAGAGAAAAAAATCCACTTTGGTAGCTTGATTTCAACTCCAAAGTTGAAACCATTTTTTTTACTTTTTATTAATTTTTTTATTTATTTTTTTGTGTGGACAAAATATGTGTCTACACCTTGCTACCCATTTTGAGTCTATTACATTCTTTCTAAAAAAACTCTAAACAATGATCACCCTCCACATTAAAAAGAAAGTATGAATAACGATTTATTTGAGAAAATATTAGATCCAAATTTAAGGATAAAAAAAAATGCCTACAATCAAAAGGCAATCTTGTAGTAAATGGAGTTCCAAAATTTTGAACTAAATTTGTCGAAAGTGAAACCATACAAGGAAAAATGAAAAAGGAATGAAAACGAAACAAAAAAAAAGATGAAAATGCCTATTTTGAAAAGTGAAAATGACAAATATCTTTGAAAAATAATGATCCTTGGTTTGATTACCTTTAAACACATTTTTGGGCTTACTTATCCTTTTTTTAGGACCTCAAACATTGGCCTACATTATGTCTTTTGAAATGTCCATTTTGATCAAGTTTGGATGTCTAAATTGGAGAACTTTTCTTTAGGAAATCAGCATAACTTTTTTATTTTCAATGAATTTTGAGTTATCAAATGCATGATGAAAAAGTGACAAGAGAAAAAAAAAGAAAAATTGATCATTTAGGGTGAAAACCTGAAAAGGCAGTTGATAGCAAGATTGAAATTTTGAAATCAACTCATGCAATTACATGTAAAGTGAGAAGTAGTAAATGAATACATTTTTAATGAACGAATAAGCATTGGCAACCTTTGAAAAACTGAAGAAAATCAATCTAGTTTTAAGATTTATTTAGAAATTTGAGCCTTTCTAAGAAATTTAAGCGTATCACATTTAGTCATAACATTTGTTGAAATGCCACATATTAAAAATCTAAGGGAGTGCCAAAATGGATTGTGCTTTAAAATAAATAAATTTTCAATAAATTTTAACTTTCATTTGTTGGCCTAGATGAAGAAACATTAATCTTCCTTTTCTCATTCACTAAAAGAGTCCTTCTTAGTAACTAAAATCATGATGTGCCAAACCATTTCATGCTTTTGGAAAGATTAAGATGCAATTTACCTAATTCATTCTAGGTAGAAATCACTAGTTTTCATGAAATTTAAATGTCACATGTTTTTTAAAAGAATTGGTACAGTTTATTCATGGAAAATTGTTATACAAGGTAATTTTTTTGGGGCAATTATTGTTGCCATTCTTTTGGGAGTTTTTGAAAAAAATTCAAATTTGAATTATTACATATATGAATTTTTGTGGATAGGAGAATGATGATTTCCAAATCAATATGACAAGAGTGACTTTTCTAGGGCAACAAAAATGCTTTGTTTTGATAATTACATTTGTATCATTTAGTAAATACATAAATCTTTGTTTTCATAGTTGCATATGCATAATTGTTTGGATCATTCATTTTCATCGTTTAGGAGATTTATACTTTGCATAATTGTGTGCACCATGCATTTGTATCATCTAGTAAGAATTTAAATCATTGTTTTGAATATTGTATTTGCATCATTGTTTGTACCATGCATTTGCATGATTTGGTGAGCATCTAGATCATTGTTTGAATATTGCATTTGCATCATAGTTAGAACCATGCATTTCCATAATTTGGTGAGCATTTAGATCTTTAACATTTACAAACATTTGCATCATTTAATTAAGATTTCTAAATATATTAGGAAATATGATAAAAAAGGATATTTGCATCTAATTTATTGGGATAGATTTTTCCCTTTGTATTTTTTTTCATGTGAAAAACATTTACTTTTATATTGGTGAGATAAATATTTGCCTTTGCATCAATGTAGTATAATTGGCATTCATATCAGGACATTTGCCTTTTTGTAAACTTTGAAGTGAAGAAAAAAAAATAAAAAGATTTTATTTAAGCTCATATTAGATGGCACATGATGATATTAACATCTAAATAGTTGGCACATGATGAGACTTAAGCCTAAATTAGTTGGTACTAGTTGAATCTTAAGCTTATGGGACCAATTGAGAGTTTAAGCCCAACTATGTTGGCACATGAAAAGAATAATATTGATTTTAAAATTTTAAAGCCTCTATTGAAAAGGTGTTTTTTTAAAATAAGAAAGAATTTGTAAGACTTCTTAGTATAATCTCAAAGATCTCCAAGCATAATCTCAAAGTCTTCTTAATATGGTCTATAAGACCCCAAGGCATGATCCCTAAAACCTTGGGTACCTTTCTAAATTTTATTTTTAAAGTTTCAAAAATTTTGGTGAAAATAGCTTTTTGGTTACGAATTTTAAAGTTTCATAACCTTTGATTAGAGGAGCTCTTTTATTTTTAAACTTTTAAAGCCTTTGATAAAAAGAGCTTTTTCGTTGCAAATTTTAAACTTTCATAGTCTTTGGTGAGAGGAGCTTTTTGATTGTGAATTTTAAAGTTTCATAGCCTCTGATTATGATTTTTTTAAAATGATTATGATTTTATTTAGATTTGAAATTTAAAGGTTGAGTTTGATTTTGGTAATTCTTGGGAATCAAGTTTCTACAAAAAATGAAAATAAAATTTGGCAGGATCTTGATATATTCAGTTGGCATTAAAGTTTTACAAATTGAAAAAAAATTTAATCCATATGAAAAGAGCTCAATTCCAAGTTTATGAGGATAAAAATGCAACATAATCAAAATCATCAAGATATACAGAGTTTTTAGTTTTGAGAAAGAAGTATTTTGGCAAAGGGAAAGGAAATTAAATAAGCAATTGTAATGGGAGATCACAAGAATAATCAGCAATTCAGCAAGGCAACAAGCAGTTGAGCAATTAACAACAATTAAAAAGAATCACTAAGTAAAAAAAAAAGCAATATATGTAATAATAAAGAAAACAGAGTCAACAAAAATTTTTTAGCAATAGGCTTTATATTGGTTTGGTTCAAGAGTGTTAGTTAGGTACATTTTCTTTTATTTTTATTTATTATGATGTTATATTTATCTGTTGTCTAATGTTGCTTGGATAATATTTGTGATAATAATTCTTTTATGAAATTATTTTGATTTGCTATTTTTTACTTATTTATTTATTTTTATATTTATTTATTTACTCATTATTTGTTTTTTATTTCAATTTTATTTTTTACCTATTGATTTATTGATTTAATTGATGAAAATAAAAATTGAATTGTATTTTGTTAGAAAAGTGTAGATATATTGTTTTATAATTAGAAACTTGTAAATATGTTTTTATCATTATTTGTAATTAATATTTTGTGAATAAATAAAATGGATGTAACTAAATTGGTTTCTTTGTCATAAGATATTTAATAAATTTGACAACAAAGGTTCTTCAAGTAAATAACAAGTTTATCTTGAATATTCTTGAGGTGAGAAAAAAAAATTTTTATGAAAGCTTAAAGTTTTTTTTTCAATAATTAAATATTAAAATTAACAAAACGTAGAAATTAAAACCATTTGAAGGCTTAAATAAGATAACATAAAATTAAGTTGATACTAATTTTGGGAGTTATGGTGGTCATAAAAATTTCTTACATGTAACTGACTTTCAAACTTAGTTTTGTTGATGTAGATTAAATTCTATTCTTTTTAAGGACCTTTAGTCAAGTTTAGGATAATCTTTAAAAAAAAATAGATCCATATAGTTGGCCAATCACATCTAGATAAAAATATTAGTAGCAACTCCATATTTTTGTCTAATGAGTAGATTCTTGAACTTGAATGTTATGATATAAGATATTCTGAAATTTTTGTCAAAATATAAGAGTAATTTAAGAAGACTTTCCTATATTAAATATTCTAATTAAATTCAGAATTTTGTAAAAGTTTTTGAATTCGACGATGAAACTTTTTCAAAAAAGATGATAGTCATCTTGAATACTCTTGAGGTAAAAAAATATTCTTGAATTTTTGCTAAAATATTGAAAGAATTTAAGAATATTTTCTAATACAAAATTTGTTTTAAGATTTTTTAAATGTTTTTAAAGTTTAATAGATAACATAAATCAACTAATAACACCTTCTGGATGAGTGTTGTAAGGTACAATAACTTTTTTTACATGTAATCATATTCTTGGATCTAATCTGACTTCATAAAACAGAATCTAAAATTAAGCTTAAAATTTCTTCAAAAGAAAAAAGATTTAATTAAGTGATCAATCATATCTAAATAAAAATTTTATAAACTTTATAATTTTATATTTAATAATAAAATATAACTAGAAAATATGAACTTTGAGGATCCAAGATGAAGCTTTTATTTCCATAAAAAATTTTTTTTTGAATTAAATGAAAACTGAAGTAAAAATCAACTTTGCTTCACATGACAAAAACTTCAAGTACTCACAAATACGAGGAAATTCTGCTTTAAAATCCCATAACTAAGTGAAACTATAGAGAAATGTTGCATCAAAGAAATCTTTAATTTCTTTGGATTCTATTATCATTTCCTTGTTCAAATCCTCCATGGAAAACAACTAGACAATGGTGCAAGCATCTCATCCTTTGCTTGGCAATTGGGAGCAATGACTTTAATTCACACCTTTGTTTATTTATTTATTTATTTGCTCGTATGAAATTTTAAAGGTAACTAATCCATCATTTATTAGAATTGCCAGAGCTAATAATTCACAGCTTTCATTGGTAGGACATAGCATCATTGATGCACTTTTGAATTATTGACCCGTTTATTTTTTTTCTTTTTTCAATTATATTTTTGCATTTTTTATAATATTTCGATTGATCTGATAAATCTATTCAAAAATTAAATTAAATTAGTGATCCCTTAATTTTTTTCCTTTTTCCAATTATTTTTTGTATTTTTTCTAATTTTTTGGTTGACCTTCATCGATAAATCTATTTAAGAATTGAATTATTACTTCATGTCCGGAAATTAACTCAAAATTTACAAGTGTTTAGGCATAAATATTAACTTTGCCAAATGAATCAAACTTAAATTGAAAGTTCATTTAAAAATTGATAAGCTTTGTGAATAACATTTAAAGTTCGAGCTTAATTTTATCACTTTTTTTATATTAGTCCGATTTGATAGTTACTTATATATTTTATATTTATAATTATATTATAGAAAAATAAGTAAATAAATAATATATATATATATGTACGTATTAATTTTTTATATCTACTTGCATCAATTTCAATCAAATATTAAATTAAATTAATAAAATTATGTTTTAAGTTTTATTTTGTTATAATTAATATTATAAAATTTCTTTTTTATTTAAAAAATTAAAATCAAAACTCAATTTTTTATCAAACCGAGTTTAATAAATCATAAACATATTATTAATATATTTAAGCTAAATCAATCATAAACATTTTTATCATGAATAAACATCCGCTACTTTTATTTTATTTTTGGAATTAAATTCTGTGTCAAATTATACCCTGATGAGATTTAATGACCAAACCAAAAAGGGGTCATAATTTTTTTTTAGTAATGTTATATAGTGATTAAATATTAATTTTAATTATAATACAAGTACAAATTTCATAATTTAACATTTCCTTTTTGTATATGTCATTTCATTATGTCTGTAAGTACGACTAAATTGCCACCTATAATTACAATCCTAACTCTTACATGCCATACCGATTCTTTAATTTTTTTATCATTTTCTTTTAGACAATGAAAAAAACAACTTATTATTTTAGAATTAAGGCTCTAAACTTATTTTCAACAAATAATAATAAATAAATATAAAAAAAACACAAAACTTATAGTGATTAACTCTTAACATGATCAAAGTTATGCTTACTTGTAGATGCTTCAAATATTCACTATAATAAAAGAGATTACAAACAAAGTCCATTTACACCTTTCGACATCTCTCCAAAGTTTTTTTTTTTTTTTTAAATCTCTATAATGTACACCACCTCAAATCGATAGTCTTCAAATATAAGTATAATTAGAACAACCAAATTATTTATGAAAAATCTCAAAACACCTTTATTAATAATACTTTTACATATAAAATTTGGTCTAGGAGATTCTAATATCTATGACTTCTGAAAAGAGAATTTATCATCCCTTTAAGCCTAAAGTAACAAACATAATAATACAGAAGTAATATATCGTGATAAACTCATAGCACTGGACAACAATCAATAATCAACAATGTAGGAAAAATAAAGCATATTAAGATTTATGTGAAAAACTCTCTAGTTTAGAGGAAAAAAACCATAGATCACCAGAAAAATCATCACTATCAAATAATAGATATACAAAGTTTTCCTCTAGGTAAAACTAGAACTAATTAAAAACTAGAGAGACAATTAAAAAAATCTCATTAAATAGGTGACTCAACAAATACACCCTAGATTTGTTGCTAGAGAGTTTCAAACCTAACCTTCATCGTTCATAATGTAGAACTCTGAATCATAAACTTGCTAATAAAATTTTAGCTCAATTAGACCACGGATCAACTTCTATTCAACAAACTCTCATTTTTTCATTTTCTTTCTATTTTTTCTAGCTTTTCTTTTTTCCTTGGTTTCAACGCCACCACACTTTCTTTTCATGTAAAAAATCGCCCCACTTTTATATGTAGGGCTTTATTTCATGGTCAAATGCAACAAGGCTTTAGGCCTTTTAATGGGCTAATCAATTAGGGTTAGACCCCACACATTCCTAATAATCTCCCCTTTCAGCCCTAATAAGAGGAGATTCATCACCATAGCAGTTTCATTTAGAATTTATCTTAGCCAAGAAACCCATTTCGATGAAGTTATTGCAAAGCTCAAGCTTTTCCCTAGGAAGTGTCTTAGTAAACATATCTATTGCATTGTTATCAGTATGAACTTTTTTAAACTATATCTACTGTTCCTCAATCACCGAATACAACCAGTGATATCTAATATTAATGTGCTATATTCTAGCATGCTAAAAAGCATTCTCACTCAAATCTAAAGCATTCTAGCTATCATAAAATATCACATACTCTTTTTGATTCAACCTAAATTTAAGAAGAAAACATTTCATCCAAAGCATTTCTTTACCTGCTTAGGTTGCTGTAATATTCTCAACCCTATAATTGATAAGGCAATGAACTTATGCAACTTAGACTACCAAGGTACAACTCTTTCTGTAAAAGTGAACAAATACCTTAAAGTAGATTTTCTATTATAAAGATCACCATCATGTCAACATTAGTAAACCTTTCTAGAACTAGTTGTGAAACTTTATAACTCAAGCACATTTGAAATGCCCCTTAAATATTTAAAAAGCAATTTCACTGCTACCTAATGAACTTTTTTCAAATTAGAAAGAAACCTATTCACTACACCAACTACATAAGCAATGTCAGGCCATGTACAAACTATAAGATATACAAAAGAATCAATTGTAAAAGAATATGAAATAGTAGATATAGCTAGTTGCTCTTTTTTAGTCACCGAACAAGATTTCGTACTCAGATAAAAATAGTTGGCAAATACACTGCTAACCAATATAGCATATTGTATGTTAAATCTACTTAACATTTGTTCAACATAGTTTTTCAATGATAACCATAGCTTTTCAACTCTTATTTTTCGGTTAATATATAGACCAAGAATCTACTTTAGTATACTCAAATCTTTCATGTCAAAAGATTTAAACAATTATTTTTTCAACTTGCGAACCATACTAGCATTTGGTCTTACAATCAATATATCATCAATATATAATAAGAGAATAATGAAGTACCATTACAGAATTTTTAGACATACACATAAGGATCCGTTAACGTTCTTTTATAGTTGTGGCTCACCATAAAAAAATTAAACTTTTTATACCACCATCGTGGAGCTTGTTTCAAGCCATATAAGCTTTTTTTTCAATTTGTAAACTAAATGCTCTTTCCTTTTCACTTCAAAACCCTCAGGCTAATTCATATCAATATCTTACTAGAAGTTACCATGCAAGAATGTAGTTTTAACATCAAGTTACTCAAGCTCAAGATTCAAATTAGCTACTAATCCTAGTACCACTTGAATAAAACTCATCTTTACAATTGAAGATATCTTATCAAAATCAATATCAAATTTCTGAGAAAAGCTTGTGACCACCAATTAAGTTTTGTACCTTACTAGCTTATCACCATTTTTTTTAGCTTGAACACTCATTTATTCTTCAATGGCCTCCCCCATTTCAGAAGTTTAACAAGATTATATGTACCATCTTTTTACAATGACTCCATTTCTTCTTTCATTGCTTTTAACCAGTGCTCCCTATTTGGAACATCTTGAAAGCTTTCTAGCTCTCTTTCACTGGTAACTAAAATAAAATCTAAACTTGGATACTTGGTGGATGGCCTGTGCTCTCTAATAGATCTCCTAGGTTGAAACTTTACACTACCTGATGTCGAAAATAACTTATCCTACTTAACACTCTCTAGTGGATAAGAGTGATCACCTTGCTCAAAATTGATTACATATGGCTTATCACTAACTGTGGTTCACTCATTCATATCCCCACGTTATGTTTCTTACTCATTTCCACTATCTGTGGTTCTTTATGATAAAACCTCTGTTGGTGTTGAAATATCTCACTCAATAATAACCCATGTAGTCTTTTCATTTTTTTCAAGGTCTGCTATGGTTTCTGTAGACACTTTAATTTATTTAGGGTTCAAGTTAGTGTTGTTAATTGAAAGAAAATAAATAATAAAAAAATGAAAACTTAGGTAAAACTTTAGGGTGGTTGGATTGGTTTAGGATTATTTCTCTGGGGTTATAGAATTTGAGATAAATTCAGGATTAAAGTTTGGATTTAAAGGAAATTAGAACTCTTTTCCAATTTAGGGTTCTCAAATTCAAAACTTTATAAATACATATCCATAATAAGCAGGAAAATACATACATATCTAGGAGAGAGACACAAAAATCAAAGAAAAAAACATGTAAAAAGTAGCAAGAGAATACAAAAACTTTTAGGAGATTTTTTGGTTAAAAAGAAAATTATTTTTTAGAAAATTTTCAGTTTTTGGTTGAACTTTTTAGCGATATTTAAAGATTTCGATGATTTTTCAACGACTTTTCTAGTTTCAGTGAGTTTTTCAGTTTTCGGCTTTAGTTTTTTAGAAATTGGTGAACTTTTGATAAACTTTTTACTACTCAACCCAGATTTCATTAAAATTTCCATAATCTAGTGAAGATTCAATTGACGTTCTTCGAGTTTTAAAGAAAAAATGAGAGAAAAGAGAAGAGGACAGAGATGAAGGAAGAAGAATTATGAGGAAAAAAAAAGTTTTGGCCTACTTATACCCAACCAAAATGACATCATTTTGGTGTTTAAACGGCCATAAGATCTATATGTTTCTATTTGGGCCAACCTGATTCAAAGCTTTGACCTGTTTTTTAACCTATTCCAACCTTTATCTCAAGTCAAGCCAAGCCGAGCCCCTTTTTGAGCCATTCCAACTTTTCTTCCTAGAGTTAAGCTAAACTGTTCCTATTTTGGTATTTTTTAAAATTTTATTTTAATTAATTAATTTTATTTGTTTGATTATTTTCAAAGTATTTTTGCATGATCAAAATTTAGGGAAAAATTACAAAAAAGAAAAATATAAAATATTAAACAAAATAAAAATATTTTGAGAATAAATAATAAATATCCAATGATGGAATTTTGATAAATTTCAAATGGTAAATTTCTATAAAATTTCTAGGTGAGAAATTTTTTCTACATTTGTCCCAAATAATTGAATAATTTACATAAAGTTTCAATAATAATAATTAATATTTATTTTCAATTCAAAAAAGAGAAAAAATACAAATTTTAATTAATTTTGGAATTAAATACTAATTACCTAATGATGAGATTCTTAGAAATTTCAAATGGTAAAATTTTTAAGAAATCTCTAGGTAAAAACTTTTTCTAAATTTGTCCTAAATGGTGAAATAATTTAGATAAAATTTCAATAAAAGTAGTTGTATTCTTTTCTAAACAAAAAATTTTGATTGAAAATATTTGACAATTATCAAAGGATGAAAATTTTAAAAATTTCAAATGGTAAATTTCCTAAGAAATCTCTAAGTGAGAAATTTCTTTAAATTTATCCCAAATGGTGGAAGAATTTAAATGAAATTTCAATAAAATAATTTTCATATTATTTTCTTTCTGAAGATAAAAAAATTTTTTAAATAAACCCAAATAGTAAAAAATTTAGGAATAAAAATAAAAATAAATTATGAGGATGAAATCATAAATCGTTGATTATTTAAGAAATTTCTAGGTGAGAAGATATTTTTAATTTTAGCTCAAATATTGGATGAATTAGATATATTTTCAATAATAAAAAAAAACTCAAAATAAAAAAATGATTAAACATTTTTTCTGACGATCAAGCCTCTTTAAAAAAACAAATGAGATTCTTAAATACTCTTAAGGTGTGAAAATATTTTTAAGAATTGTACCAGATTGATATAGAAATCTTAAAGATTATTTTTGATATTCAACAATTAAATTTAAAACCATTAGAATCAAGACTTTAGGATAATTTAAAATAAGATGCTTATATCTTTTGAATGGGCATGTGGGGGTATTATAACCTTCTTCATATGTAACTGAACTCTCAAATCCTATTCTAATTAGTATATTAGAATCTATTCTTTTAGAGATCCTTAGTCAACCTTAAGAGAGAGTTCATCTCGATCTCTAACAAAATGACCTAGCTGACCTAAGTAATGTTTGAAGATACATGAATAGAACAAGGCAAGAGGTATTTGAGAATAAATATGGAGACATAACTTCACTACTCTAAGTAGATATGGACTATAATCTGATCAAAACCATCATTTAGTTTTAAGATCCTTCTTATAGGTGTTTCTTTTTCAATGAAACAGATATGATTCCAACAATTAAAGAGTACATGGTCCTCTTTCGCTTTGATTTGCTAAACTCAAACAAGATTTATTGGTCAAACAAGGTGGGTTATTATATAAAGCTTGTGTAAATGCTTGGACTTAGCTTGGCTCAAGTTGATGCATGTGTTAAGACAAAAGGTGAAAGTAAGGCTATTCCATAGGGTTTTCTATGAGACTTCATCCAAGGGCATTTAGATAATAACCAAGGGTTAGTGGCAATGGCTATAGCTCTATATAGATTGGTAATATTTCTAAAAGTCATTGGATATGTTGATGTTACAGTAATAGATTTCATCAATCAGTTAGAATACAAAGTTAATCCAGCACCAACCATTTTAATAAAAACCATTCATTCATTGAATTTTTTTCACAAAAATGGTAAAGATCAATTTAATGGGTGCTTATAACTACTTTATATATGGATGAAAAGTCACATCAAGTGTGAAAAAAGTAAGTTTTACAAACCATACCTTTATTTTAGTGTTCCAATCAAGGAGTTTTGTTATAGCACATGGCCTAAAGCAAAGCCAAAAGAAGAATGGGTTTCATATTTTTGTGCGCTTGATAGCCAAAGGATAATTTGGACAGCACTTTGGATGCATTATAATATAATGTTATATAGTTGTGGGAATCAACCTTGGGTTTTTTTATTAGGCTTATCGAGTGCTGTTACTTATGCCTTAACTTTGGTAAGAAGACAATTTGGATGTGAGCAATTTATTCTAAAAACATATGAATTTAACCAGTGGGAATTTTCTTTCACTAAAAAAGGAGCGTACGGAATAAATAAAATGATAAAAAAAAAGGCATGAAAACATACTATCAGGGCCAACCAGGGCATGTTTACTTATGACGTCACATTAGAATATATTGTGTGGTATATAAGGAAAGGCAAAGACATTGTGCTTCCTCGAGAACAAATAGTTGACCATTCCTCAAAGTCAATTCCTCAAGATCCCTTACTTAAAATGGAAAAGGCTAAAAGAAAACTCCAAATTGAGAAAGATAAGCTAGAGTAAAAAAATAAGCAATTGAAAGTAGAAATGAAAGAAAGTTTAAAGTTCCAAGAACAAAAAATCCAGAGCCTCACTGAGCAAAGAGATCAATGGAAAGCCATATTCAATGATCTAGACAAGACACATTCATTAGTTACACTTGAGCTTGCCTGACTCTTAAAAAAATTGAATTATTGAAAGCAAAAGTGAAAGAAGGACAAAAAGCCATTACTAGGGCACATAGACATTACCAAATGCTACAATGGATAATGGATCAGCACACAGTATGGTAAAACCTTTGACTAATGAATGTAAGAAACATGTTAAACAATGTGAGCTATGAAAGGGCATGTGTACAAAAAAATAGAAACATCTAAGGCATTTGTTCAATCATCTATGCACTGTTGCAGACAAAGTGACAAAAATGGAAGAAAAAGTGGAAGAATTGAAGGCCATGGTGCAACCAGTAGGAGCTCATGGGCAATAATTGCTTGACTTCCTAGATAAGGCACAAGATCATTACTAGCAAGCTAAAAAGTTCATAAGGAGGCATTAGAGTAGTTGATGTTAAAGATTTTAGAATGTTGCTTTTGCTTCGTTAAAATGTAGTTTTGAAATTTTATTAAATAAAATTTTGAATTGAGATTTCTTTTATTAATAATGCTTTTGTGGTGAATATTAGTATATTACATTCATGCATTCAAATACCAAACATAAAGCATAGCATTTTTAATAATGTCACAGTTATGATACTCAAGGTTCAAATATAGCTCCATCAAACAAGAACCACACATGATCAACTTACCAATATAATACAAAAGCTCAAGCCAGATAAATGGAATAAGAAAATTTTAATCATCTTGAGCAATTAGAGAGAGCTCAAAAAAAGCTTGAAAATGAGTTGAATAAAATTTTAGATGCTTTGAACAAATTGGACAAGGGAAAAAATGTAGAAGAATATACTAGCCAGCAGGACCATCCATCACAAAAGGTGGTTAACCCTCTATCCCCTTCTGGTTTTGGTTTACAATAAGCCTATTCCACACAAGAGGCACCACCATAACAATTCACATATCCTGTAAGGTATACATACACTGAAATGCCATCAGTTTTAAATTCAGGGCATTACTATAGCTATATAAATCCTATCTTTACTGAGAAAGTAGCAAAACTAGTCCAAGTCTCTAATATGGATGATCCAAAAGCAAAAAAAATTAAAACCAAAAGAGGGTAAGTCACTGAGGGACTCAATAGTTGACAAAAAAATGCATATGCTTAAGGAAAGGTAGCAAATAGTAAAAGAAATTGGTTTTTATGGCTCTGTAGACACTACTAGGCTTTTTATAGTCCTAAATATCATTATTCCTTTAAAGTTTAAAGTACCAAAGTTTGAGAAATATGATGGTACAAAGTGCCCAAAGACCCACATTACTATGTACTATCAAACAATGATTGCCCATACTAACAATGAGAAGTTGTTAATGTATGTATTCTAAGATAGCCCTATTGGCTCAGCTACTAGGTGGTATGTCAAGCTGGATAACACCTATAATCAGTCTTAGAGTGATATGGCACGTCACTTCATTAGTTAGTATTGGCATATCATAAATTTAGCTTTTAATCACTTGTCCTTACAAAATATAAAGAAAAAAGTAACTGAATCGTTCAAGAAGTATGCCCAAAGGTAAAGAGATATAGCTACTCAAGTTTAACCTCCTCTAATTGAGAAATATACCATAGTATTGTTTGTCAGCACTTTAAAATCTTCTTATTATGAAAAAATGATAGGAAATGTAAAAAAAAATTTCACCGATATGGTGATCTTAGGTGAAATTATTGAGAATGGCAAGTTGAAAAAAGGAAAACCAAGAAGGCAGCAAAGAAGAAAAAAATTGAAGCTCAAGCTGTGAGCTTTGACAAACAACAGTTTAAGCATTATCAACCTTATTCACCATAAGGTTATTCTCCATACTACCTTGTTGTGAATAATACCTTACCCTACCCATATCAGCCTACCCCAAAACCATCTTACCCACTAACATATCAGTTTGTTTTTAGATTCCAAACAGCCATGTATACCCTTAACACTCAACATTCTACAGGACTTCAGATGCATCTTGCTAAAGCATCTTGCTAGCTTAGCAAGTGATTCGTGAGAGCTACGAACCACCCAAGAAAAACCTATATTTGATCTAATCCTCATGACTTATACTAAATTATATCAAGAGCTCTATAATAACCACTTGGTTAACCCCAGTCGTCTAGAGCCACTTAAGCTACCCTATTTCAAAAGATATGATCTTATAGCTCATTGTGACTATCACTATAGAATTGTTGGTTATTTCACTAAATATTACATTACTTTAAAGCACAAGGTGCAATAATTGATCAATGATGGAATGATAAACTTTGATACAAGAGAGATAACAACACCTGATTTTAGTGGCAATCCATTGCCCAATCACAATGCCAATGATTTGAGTGAGGATTAAGAATGAGTTTGATCCAAAAAAGCTTGGTGAGCTTTAATGAATCAAAGGGATCAGATGTCAATAAAAGCCTTCACCTAATCACATTGGAGCATAATTTTGAAAAAAGCAAGGATGTTAAGGCTAGTTGGAAGTTGCTTGTCATTTTATTATTTCTTTCAAAGTAATGTTAGAATTTCTTTTATGCAATAAGATTTTATTTTTTATCATTTTAATAAAAAGCAAGTTGATGCATTTCATTACATTCTCTCTTTCATCCAAGCCATTATTCCATGCTTTGTTATATCTTTTTATTCTCATTCTCAAATTTCAAATGATAAATGTTTAGATAATGATAACAATAGTTTTAGAATTTAATTTTAGAAACTCATTCACATTGATAAAGTTCAATATGTGGAGGCTATGTGAGCAAAAAAAGTAAGCCACTAGCAAATATGAAATAGATATATTTTGAAGATATGCAGTCTTTTATAAAGATTCATTAGTTTATTTTTGTTTAATAGATGATTTTCAAAGAAAGCATTCATGTTTGAGCTGAAAAATAACCATTTTTCTTTTACCATTCATAAAACCATATATTGCTATTCTTTTTGAGCCTATTAGGATTTTTTTTCTAAAAAACCTCAACCAGAGATCACCCTCCATATTGGGGTGCAAATTTTGGAAAAAACCTACTTGAAAAAGGAAAGAGGCAAAAGATCGTAAAGGTTTCAAAAATAGAGAGTCAAAACTAGAGGAACAAGAACCCTTTTACAAAAAAAAAATACCATAAATGAGTTTGGGCAAATTAACAAGAATTCTTTTGTGAGGAATAAGATGAATGGAAAATAAAAAATAGTGGAATGATGGAGAATGGGGCAAAATGCCAAGTTGCATCAAATGATAAGAAATGATCCTTCGATTTTAAACCCTTTAAACATATGTTTTAAGCCTAATTTATTCATTTCTTTTATGATCCCTCACCATAGCCTACATTACAACCTTTAAAAGTCTATTTTAATCAAATGTGAATGCTCTAATTAAATGATTATATGTTGGGCTAAGGCATGCTTGTGATGAAACAATGGAATCATACTATGTTGTTTTAGAGATTGACATGTAGGAGATATCAATAATGGATAAAAAAATGGGAAAAGAAAAAAATGATGACAAAAATGAAAAAAAAAATAAAACATGAAAAAATGAAGAAATTAAAAATCAAAAATAAAAAAAGTAAAAGCAAAGAAAATGAAGACTTAAATTGAAAACCTAAAACGGTGATTTGGGTAAAAAAAAACCCTCTAAGCTAAGAGTTGAATAGACAGTTCGAATATATAAAAGATCAAAGACATCTGAAAATTCCTTAAAGTTGGAGCAAAGTTCAATAAGCTTAAAATGACTTTGAAAGTCAATAGAATGAGTTTTTGAAAAAGAATTATAGATTAATGTTAAGAATTATCTATGTATTCATTGTTTAGACATTATGAAACCATTCAATACCATCCCTAGTGATATGCTTTAAACTTGTTCCTTTACCCATTTGTTTTCATTCCTATTTTGATTACCTTTCTCCCAATTCACCTTGTACTTTCTTATTTTTACATCCCTAAAATAAATTAAAAAATATAAGATTGTATTATATTTTTCATGATTTAAAATGATAATGAATGAATGATAATGTTCATAAAAGAGTCATGTATTCTATTGAAAATAAATCCAAGATGATAGGAAAAAAATGAAAAGATGGTAAAAACCTAAAAAGATGATTTGGAAGGACACATGGTGTGATCAAGTGATGAATATGGTGATGGATTGATCAACATAACCTATGAGTTATGATTAAATGATGGAAATAATGTAGATCAATGGATGAAATTTGTTCTAAAATTGCTAGTGCTGATGAGCACGTGAGTTGTGATCAAATAATAGAAATAATGTGGATCAATGGATAAAATTTGTTCTAAAATTGCTAATGTTGAAAAATCTATGAGTTATGATCAAGTGATGAAAATGATGTGGATTAGTTGACAAAATTTATTCTGAAATGACTAGTATTAATGAGCTAAAAAGAGAAATGAGAAATGGTAGAGTTTTGAAAACCATATTACCACAATCGGTTAGAATTTGATGACACTAATATTAGTGGCTTGAACAATACATGTATGTAATTTGGTTTGGCTATGCACTTGCATCATGTAGTAAACATTTGAATCATAATTTAGAATATGGCATCTATAGTATTGTGAGAATCTAGACTGTTGCATTTGCATCAATAAGAAAACATTTACATCATTAAGAAAGCATTTGCATTATTATCATGATATTCTTTACAAAGTTTTGACTTTGATGAAA
Organism: Durio zibethinus; assembly: GCF_002303985.1. The sequence goes on along the minus strand of NW_019168048.1, from coordinate 26,673,222 downwards.
GATTGAAAATTTTTATGACAAGCAATTTTAAACTTTTGAAGGAAAGCATGGTACACATTGCATTTCTGAATGTTTAGTGCATAGCATGTATTGCATTTAAGAATGTCAAGTGTATGAAGCAAGGATATTTCAAGATCTCACTTAGAGAGGATAAATGTGAAAAATTTTCAATGCAAGAATTTCAAATTCTTATTTGGAAAAACAAAGACTTCTAAGGTAAGATTTTGATATTTTAAAATGGATGTTTTAAAAAAATTAGTTATAAAAGTTGTAAAGCTTTTGCTCAAAGAAGCATATTTTTTATTTTAGGAATGATTTATAAAACCTCTAGGCAAAATCTCATATAGTTTCTTTTGATGATCTATAAGACCTCTAGACATGATTGTTGAGGAGATTTATTTATTTTTCAAAGTTGTTGAGCTGCTATTTAAAGGAGCCTTACTTATTTTTCAAAGTCATGAGCCTTTGTTTAAAGGAACCTTATTTATTTTCAAAAGTTATTAGGCTTCTATTTAGAGAAGTTTTATTTATTTTCAAAAGTTGTTGAACTTCTATTTAGAGGAGCCTTATTTATTTTTTAAAGTTGTTGAGCTTCTATTTAAATGAGCCTTATTTATTTTCAAAGTCATGAGCCTTTGTTTAGAAGAGCCTTATTTATTTTCAAAAGTTGTTGAGCCTTTATTGAGAAGAGCCTTATTTAGTTTTCTAAAGTCATTAAGCTTTTACTTAGAGAAGCTTTATTTATTTTTCAAAGTTCTTTAGCCTTTATATAGACGAGCTTTATTTACTTTTCAAAAGTCTTGGAGCCTCTGTTTAAAACAGTTTTTATGTTATTCCAAAAGTTTTGGTATTGCATAAAAAAACAAAAAGGAAGAGGTATCGAGTTGATTACTAATTGGGTTGTTTACATCTTTATACAATTTTTGTTTCACAAAAAATAAGCAAAGAAGGATAGTTGTAGACCCCCCAATCTATCTTAGGTTTTACTTGGTGTTGTTAATTAAAAAAAATAAATAATAAAAAAAACTTAGAAAATACTTTAAGGTGGTTAGATTAGTTTAGGATTATTTTTCTGGGGTTATCGACTTTGGGATAAATTCAAGATTGAAGTTTGGATTTAAAAAAAATTAGAACTTCTTTTCTGTTTAGGGTTTTCAAACTAAGAACCTTATAAACACATATCCATAGTAAGTAGGAATACACAGATTATCGATAGAGACACAAAAATTAAAAAAAAAAGCACGCAAAAGGTAGCCAAGAATAAGAAACTTTTTGAAAGATTTTTTGGTTTAAAATGAGATTTTTTTTAATTTTTTAAAAAAATTTTAGTTTTTAACTGAATTTTCCAGTGATATTTGAAGATTTTGATGATTTTTCGTTGGCTTTTCCAATTTTCAACGAGTTTTCCAATTTTCGGTGTCAGTTTTTAAAAAATCGATGAACTTTCTGTAACCTTTTGATGACTCAACCCAAAGTTTGACAAGATTTTCAGAATCTGGTGAAGATTCAACAGGCATTCTTTAGGTTTTAGAGAGAGAAAAAAAAGAAAAGATGAGAGAGAAAAAAATAAGAATTTTAAGGAAAAAAAAAGTTTTGGCCTATTATACCTAACCGAAAGATGTCATTTTGGCGTTTAAACAGTTTCACGATCCGTGTATTTTTGTTTAGGCCAACTCGACTCAAAGAGTTGACTCACTTTTTGACCTGTTCTAGCCTTTATCTTAAGCTGAGTCAAGCCCAGCAACTTTTTGAGCCGTTTTAGCTTTTCTTCCTACAAACGAGTCGAGCCTGCCAGCCAAGCTAAGCTAAGCCATTCCTATTTTGGTATTTTTTAATTTTATTTTTAATTACTTATTTTATTTATTTGATTATTTTTAAAGTATTTTTGCATGATCAAATTTTAGGGAAAAATTACAAAAAGAAAAATATAAACTATAAAACAAAATAACAATATTTTGAGAATAAATAATAATTATCCAATGATGAAATTTTGAGAAATTTGAAATGGTAAATTTTTATAAAATTCCTAGGTGAGAAATTTTTTCTAAATTTGTCCTAAATGGTGGAATAATTTCGATAAAGTTTCAATAACAATAATTAATATCTTTATTTTCAATTCAAAAAAGAGAAAAAAAAAACACAAATTTTAATAAATTTTGGAATTAAATATTAATTATCCAATGATGAGATTCTTAAAAATTTTAAATGATAAATTTTTTAAGAAATCTCTAGGTGAGAAATTTCTCTATATTTGTCCCAAATCATGGAATAATTTAGATGAAATTTTGATAAAAATAATTGTTTTCTTTTCCAAATAAAAAATTTTGGTTGAAAATATTTGACAATTATCTAAAGATGAAAATCTTAGAAATTTCAAATGGTAAATTTCTTAAGAAATCTCTATGTGAGAAATTTCTTTGAATATGTACCAAATAGTGGAAGAATTTAAATGAAATTTCAATTAAAATAATTATCATATTATTTTCTTTTCGAAGATAAAAAACGAAAAAAAAATCTAAATAAACCCAAATGGTGAAAATTTAGAAATCAAAAAGAAAATTCTAAATTGGCTCAAATGGTGGAAAATTTAGGAATAAAAATAAAAATTTCGACGATGAAATCGCAAATGGTTGATTATCTAAGAAATTTCTAGGTGAAAATATATTTCTAATTTTAGCTCAAATGATAGATGCATTAGATATATTTTCAATAATAAAAAACCCAAAATAAAAAAATGATTAAACCTTTTTTCAATGACGGAACCTTTTCAAGAAAACAAATGAGATTCCTGAATACTCTTGAGGTGAGAAAATATTTTTAAAAATTCTACTAAATTGATGGAAAAATCTTAAAGATTATTTTTTATTTTAAACATTAAAATTTAAAACCATTAGAATCAAAACTTCATGATAAATTAAAATAAAATAGTACCATTCTTCGGATAGGATATAGGGGTGCTATAACATTTTTCATACCTAACCGAACTCCCGAACCCTATTTTGCTTAGTAAACTAGAACTTATTCTTTTAGGGACCTTAGTCAAGCTTAGGAGCTCTTTAAAAAGATAGATTCATTAGGTGGCTAATCACACCTAATTAAAAAGATTGGTGGCTATTTTTCTTGTTAAATCTAACTATAAATTTTAGGATCTATATGTTATTACAGTTTTTTTTCATGGAAGACTACATCTCTACTTTTAACTATTTTTATTTTCACTAGATCACATACCTTGTAGCCAAATTCCTCATCACTATATCCTACAAACACATATTGTGTGGCTTCCGTGTTAAGCTTTGTCCTTTACTCTTTTGGTACATGCATGAATGCTTTACACCCAAAAACTTTTAAGTGTAAGTATGGAGCATTTTTCATTGTCTATACTCTTTCTGAAATGTAAAAGCCCTAAAAAACTGATGGTGATCTATTAAGGAAATAACAAGCTATGTTGACTACTTCACCTTAGAACGGATTTGGTAATTTTGTCATTCTTAATATACATATGACTTTTTCCATAATGATGCAATTCATATTTTCAGTTACACCATTATGCTGCAATATTCTAGGTTCTATCATCTTATGCCTAATCTCACACTTTAAACAGTATTCTTTAAAGTCTTTGGATGTGTATTCTTCACTATTATTAGTCTGAATACATTTTAAAAGCAACCCTATCATCTTTTTCACCATTGTATGAAATTTTTAAAAATACTATAGTACTTGGCTTTTATTTTTTAATATATACACCTAAGTCTTACGTGAAGTATCATCAATAAAAGTAATAAAATACCTACTAGCACCTAATGACTCAACCTCAGTGGGACCATATACATTAGAGTGAATCAATTCCAATTTGTTTCTTTTTTTTTTTTAGAATGTTTATGAAAAACAACTCTATGATGCTTGCCAAACAAACAATAACTATATGAATCGAGAAATAAACCTTTGGTCAAGGTAATGAAAGACTACCTTATCAAAACATGTAATCCCTTTTCACTCATGTGTGCCAGCCTCTCATGCCACAAGTTTGTTGAAGCATTATCTTCAACGACATTTATCTGGTTGCCGTTCAATTGCATCCATGTCTTATACATTGTGCAACATAATTTTTCTTTTACAGCTACCATAGATCCTTTGAGAAGCTTTCACTACCCATTCTTTTGTCGAATTTTATATCTTTCCTTATCAAGGACATTAATAGCAAGCAAATTCATTTTCAAATTCGGAATGTGTCTAACATCCTTCAAAGTCAATATGTAATCTGTACTAGTTTATACAACAATATCAGCAATCCTAATAATCTAAGACACACTCTTGTTTTTCATCTTAGTGTAACCAAAATCTCCTACTTTGTAAGTTGTAAATAACTCCCTCTCAGGAATACAATGATATGCCATCTTGTATCAACTATACACTTATTGTCGGGATCACCAATATGATTATAATCACTATGTGTACAAATCAAAGTAACTAAATTACTATCTGAAATCACTGCTGCAACATTGTTATCATATGAACTCTAAGAGCCTTTCTCATATTTTTGGTTTTATTTTAAGATTTTATAGTATCACTTCATATGACCTACTTTACCATAATGGAAGCACTTCACTTTATCTTTGGACTTGGATCTATGTTTAGACTTATTATGACTTTTAGAGTTCTAACGTCTATCAATATTTTTACCTCTATTCTCTGTGACAAGAGCTTGATTCCTAAGGTCTAAATCCTTTTTGTCTTACTTATTCATTAAGCATATTGTCATTTACCATATCTAATGTCACATTATAATCAAGAGCTGAATTAAGAATAGTCACAACTAAAGTATTCTAGTTGTTTGGTAATGAACCCAAAAGAAATAACGCCTTCATTTCATCATCCATCTTAAGCTCTATAGTAGTCATCCAATTAAATATATCTTAAAAATCACTCATGTGCTCTGTAATCGATCGTCTATTCCTATATTGTAAAGTTGCAAGCTTTTAACAAGCATAACTTTATTTATGCATGTTTTCCCTTTATACAATGCTGTCAATTTTTTCAAATAATGTAAGCATCTACCTCTTACGCTACATGATGAAACATGCTAATATCAATTTATTTTTTTATTGTGGCAAGCATTTTTTTGCCTAACTTCTTCTAGCTTTCATTTTTCGTATCTACTGGTTTAGTCGAATCACCTAATACTGGCTCATACAAAATTTGATACTATCAATTTTATCATGGAACTTGTAGCACCCTCCATGATCTCCAACAAAATTTACTTCTCTCCAGATTACTTCTATATCGATGTCTCAAAAATAACTCTTGCTCTAATATCATGTTTTGGGCCTGAAGTGACAAACACAATAATACAAAACCAATATATCGCAATAAACCTATAGCAATAGACAACAATCAATAATCAATAATACAAGAAAAATAATGCACACCACGATTTATGTGAAAAACCTTCCAGTGTAAAGGAAAAAAATTATGGGCTACCAAAAAAATCTTCACTATCAAATAATTGATATACAAAGTTCTCCTTTAGCTAAAATTAGAGCAAATCAATAATTAGAGAGACAATTGAAAAAATCTCACCAAATAAGTGATTCAACAAATACACCCTAAATTTATTCCTAAAGAGTTTTAAACCCTACCTCCACCATTCAATATGCAGAACTCTGAATCATAAACTTGCTAACAAAATTTTAGCTCAATCGGACCACGAATCGGTTTTTGTTCAACCAACTCTCCTTTTTTTCTTTTCTCTATATTTTTTCTGGCTTTTCTTTTTCCTTTGATTTCGAGGCCACCACACTTTCTTTTCATGCCAAAAACCTGCCCCACTTTTATATGTCAGGTTTTATTGCATTGTCAAGGGCAACAAGACTTTTGGCCTATTAATTGGCTAATCAGTTAAGGCTAGACCCCACACATTCCTAACATCAACTAGGTTGATCATATCTCAAAAGTCGATTCACATGTTGATTTTGTAAAAATAAATCCTACTAATGTATTAAAAATTTTTATTGAAAATAAATTTAAGAAAAAATTAAAACATTAAGTTTTTCTTAAAATTAAATTGTTTCAAAAATGTTAAGAAACAAAATTGAAATATAATTTTTCTTAAAATAAAATTTTGAACAATTAGAAAAATTTTGAGATGCCAATTTTTTTTAATTTTGAAATTTAGAGAAATTTAAGAACAATTTTCAAAACAAAAATTGTTTTGAGATTTTTTTTAGACATTTGTAAGACTTAATGGATAATACAAAATCAATGGGTATCATTTTTTAGACGGACGTTGTAAGAGTACTATATCCTTTCTTCCACATAATCATACTCCTAAATCTAATTTGGTTTCATAGAACATAATCTATTCTTTTAAAAAACTTAAGTTAAGTTTAAAAAATTTTAAAAAGAGATAAATTTAATTAGTGATCAATCACTCTTAAATAAAAAATTAATAACAATTCTATGATTATATATTTAATAATTAAATTTACATACTTATGCCTTATAATAAATTACCTAAAATATATGAACTTTCAAGATCCAAGATTTTGCTTTTATTTCCATCAAAAAAATTTTGAATTAAAAGAAAACAGAAGTAAAATTCAACTTTGCTTCACATGACACAAATAAAGGGAAATTCAAAAATTAGAGAGACAATTGAAAAAATCTCACAAAATAAGTATTCAACAAATATACCCTATATTTGTTCCTAAAGAGTTTTAAACCCTACCTCCACCATTCAAAATGTAGAACTTTGAATCATAAACTTGCTAACAAAATTTCAGCTCAATCGAACCACGAATCGATTTCTGTTCAACTAACTCTCTTTTATTTCTTTTCTTTATATTTTTTATGGCTTTTCTTTTTCCTTTGATTTTGGGGCCACCACACTTTCTTTCCATGCCAAAAATTGCCCCACTTTTATATGTCAAGTTTTATTTCATTGTCAAGGGCAACAAGACTTTAGGCCTATTAATTGGCTTATCAATTAGGGTCGGATGCCACACATTCCTAACATCAACTACGTTGATCATATCTCAAAAGTCGATTCACTTGTTGATTTTGTAAAAATAAATCCTACTAATGTATTAAAAATTTTTATTGAAAATAAATTTAAGAAAAAATTAAAACATTAAGTTTTTCTTAAAATTAAATTGCTTCAAAAATGTTAAGAAACAAAATTGAAATATAATTTTTCTTAAAAATAAAATTTTGAACAATTAGAAAAATTTTGAGATGCCAATTTTTTTTTTTTTAATTTTGAAATTTAGAGAAATTTAAGAACAATTTTCAAAACAAAAATTGTTTTGAGATTTTTTTTACACATTTGTAAGACTTAATGGATAATACAAAATCAATGAGTATCATTTTTTAGACGAACGTTGTAAGAGTACTATATCCTTTCTTCCACATAATCATACTCCTAAATCTAATTTGGTTTCATAGAACATAATCTATTCTTTTAAAAAACTTAAGTTAAGTTTAAAAAAATTTTAAAAAGAGATAAATTTAATTAGTGATCAATCACTTTTAAATAAAAAATTAATAACAATTCTATGATTATATATTTAATAATTAAATTTACATACTTATGCCTTATAATAAATATACCTAAAAAATATGAACTTTCAAGATTTAAGATTTTGCTTTTATTTCCATCAAAAAAAATTTTGAATTAAAAAAAAACGGAAGTAAAAATTAACTTTGCTTAGCATGACACAAATAAAGGGCAATTTTACTTAAAATCATGTGACCAATTGAAACTACAAGTAAATGTTGCATCAAAGACTTCTTATTTTTTTGGACTGTAACCATTATCGTTTTCCTTGTACAAATCATTCACGGAAGACAAGTAGACAGGGGTTCAGGCTTCTTGTCCTTTACCGGGAGTTGGGACAATGACTTTAATTCACGCCTGTATTATTAATTTTTTGCTCGTACGAAATTTTGAAGGAAACTGATTTGTCATTTATCAGAATTGCCAAAGTACAGCTGTCATTGGAAGGACACAGCATCGTTGATGTACTTACGAATTATTGACCTTTATTTTTTTTCTTCAATTATTTTTCTGCGTTTTTTATAATATTTTTGGTTGGCCTTTAATTATTATATATACATGCATAATAATTTTTTATACCTACATGTATCAATTCAATCGAATATTAAATTAAATTAATAAAATTATTTTTTAAAATTTTATTTTGTTATAATTAATATATATTATAAAATTTATTTTTATTTAAAAAATTAAAATTAAAACCTAAATTTTGATTTGAGCTTAATAAATCTAAAACTTTTTATTAAAATGTTTAAGCTCAATCCCAATTCAATCTCATCATATATACTTTATTTTTTGGTAATGTTATATAGTAATTAAATATTCATTTTATTTATAGTACAAGGACAAATTTTATAATCGACATTTCTTTTTTGGTATAAGATTAAATATCATTTTATTATATCTGTAAGCCCCACTAAATTTGTGTCAATTTTGGTCTAAGAGATTGGTCTATTATCTACAACCTCCGACAAGAGAATTTATCATCTCTTTCAACTTTGTTGATAATATCTCAAAAGTCGATTCATGTGTTAACTTTAAGTAATGACTAAAAAACAAATCAAAACTGATTAGAATTAATTAGATTCCACAAATCTTACCATTTATAATATTACCAAGTCATATGAAAAGTTTTTTTAAACACAATTAGTGTATATGCATTAAATATTTCATAAAATAATTTTTTCTGTATCCAAATTCCATTTGAGGTTTGCTATAGTAAATTAGTTTAAAAAGTTGAGATTAAAGTCAAATTTGTCTTAATATTACGGTTTAACACTTCTGCCTCAAAATAATTGTATTTTATTGATTTTTGTTTAAATTTATTCAATTTTGATCTTCATTTTTTAAAACATTATATTGAATTAAAACTTTAAAAAATATATTTTGAAAATTTTGAATCAAAATTGAGTTAATTTAACCAAAAAATCAATTAGAGACGATTGTTTTGAGATGGAAGAATATTAAATTTTATCATTAAAATTTTAATTTGTTAATTTTTATACTAAAAACAATAGAATTAAAATATTTACAAAATATTTTATTAATGCAAGTGATAAATTTTTTTCGAGTTCAAAGAAGTAGAAATCAACTTTGCTTCTAATGAAAAAAAAGCTTCAACTATTAACAAATATTGAAAAGTGTACTTGAAATCTCAGTGGCCAATTGAAACTGCAGAGAAAAGTTGTATCAAAGACTTCTTTATTTTTTAATTTCTTTAAAGTCTCTTTTATTATGACCATTAACATTTTTCTTATTCAAATCCCTAGTCGAATACAACTAGACAAGGGCTGGCCAAACATACTTTCTAGTCCTGAGAGCTTTAAGATTATCAAAATTTAAATCTTAATTATTAAAATAAAAAATTTATCATCCTAGCAATAAATCATACTGTTGATTGATCCCCTTATTTTTTTCCCCCCTTTTTTTATCAAATTTTTTTGTGTATTTGTCCTGAAACTCCGCTGCTTAAATGATTTATCAGAATTAAACTCTTATAATAAGATTTTATATCTTTTATAAGGTAACAATTATTTGATAATTAATAGTTATACTTAGATTTTTCACACAAATGCAGAATTCCCCATGTCAACTCTCTAACCATGCATTTACTCTTTTTCCTTCTTAAAATACATGGACTCATTGTTAGGGAATGGGATTTTCATGAAACCATTAAGAGTAAAACCAATGAATGATGAAGGAGATCTAACATCCATAATGTGGGGAGAACCATTACCTTCTCTTCCACGGCACAACCTTCTTGATCATTATTTGCTCTAGTTCAGAAGCACCATCTACCGTATTTTTTCCAAGTACGGTGGAGCAACACTAACCGGAAAGACACTTTTCAACTTATTGAGCCTTCGGATTTTGATTTCATGTAGTGAACAGAAGCATATAGGTTGAAAATAACCTATTGATGATGATGATGGCGGTGACCACGACGATGACATTTTATCTCTTCCACTACTATCATCATTGGCAACGATTTGCTCCAAATCCTCGCATTCCCAAATACTCATATACTCCAGTTCTGGCAGATTTCGAGCAAGGGTGAGTGAGAAAACTTTTTTCAATCTCTTACAATTGGACAGCTCCAAATTTAGGAATTGTTCCCCTTGTGATTTAAATTGATTGCAATTCTATTTCTCTTTGAAGACTTGACTTTATTAAAAACAATATTACATTTCATTAGATCTGTAAGCAACACTAAGTTGCCACCTGTAATTACAATCCCAACTTTCCCAACCATCACATGCCACACGTATCCTTTGATTTTTTCTGTCATTTTCTTTTAGACAAAGAAAGGAAACAAGACCAAGTCAAACGTATTGCCTATATGCTTCAAAGCTTGATTACAAAGGTTCCAACTAATGGTAGAAAATTTTTTTCTAAACACAATTATAATTAGTATACATGCATCAAATACTCCGAATATCATTTGAGGCTTCCTAACAGTAAACTAATCAGAAATTTTGGGATTAAGATTAAATTTGTCACTACATTTTGATTTAATATTAAAATTTGTCATTATACCATCAATTCGTTGATTTTTGGACAACATCCTCTTCAATTTCTTCAGTTTGCCTGATGGCTTCATTGACATCATCTTGCAAACGCCCTTGTGCCACTGTCTCTTTCCCGAGGTCTTTAACATTACTGGCAAAACAAAAAACATAACTAAGATGAGGAACTGCTGGTGCCACCAGAAGCAGAGGCGGATCCATGCTTTGAAGTAGGGTGTCCATGGATTGGAAAATAAGATACTTTGACAGAAACTTTTCTTGCACTACTCCAAAATTTTCTGTGGCCGCCTTTGCAATCATCAAAATTGATAAATCCGTTCGAGTAAACTCAAATACATTTAATTGTTGTCTCTTATATAAATAATTTATGATTTGATTATTCCTCTATTTCCTTGTAGGATTGATTGATTTGAAAGTTTTGTTCTTAAATTAAGATGAGTGGACGTTTTGCGTCATCAACTCCAGAAAGAAACCATTAGGAAAGGAAAATTAAGGACCAACCTTAAATAAAAACTAAGAAAAAAAAGAAAAAAGAAATAAAGATCAATAGCAATAAAATTATAAGAACATTAAATTTTTTTTGAGTTGAAAATAAATTAGAATAGATATAGCATGAAATAAAATAATAGAAATAAAAAAAACAAAAAAAAAATACGGTAACACTTTTTTCTTTTACTATAGAGAGGTAAACACAGAAGAAAAAATAAATATTGTAGAATTTCCATTTAGTTTAGGACTTTTAAATTCGATTTGAGTTTGTTAATAAGATTCGAATTTTTAATTGGACCTTAATTTGGTATGTTTAAAGTCTGGTTGCAATTTGGTTAGGTTTGATTCATAGCTCCAATTCTAACATTATTTCCTTTTCTTTTGTTTTTTTTTTTATTTTCATTTATTAATTTTTATTTTATTTTTATCATTATTATTGTGAAAAATAATTTTAAAAAAAAAAAAAAACAAAAATATGAAAAAAAATTAAAAAAAAATTAAAAATTAAAAAAGGAAGATGGGACAATGAACTTTCGAATTTTGTAGATCAAACCATTTTCAAAACTGCATTAACATATAAGAGTTTTTTCAATATTTAAATCCTTTTGTCATAAATAATAAATAAATAAATAAATCTAGTAACCAAATAATTCAAAATTTAAAACTAAAGAAAATATTCATATGTATGCATATGCATCTTCATTAATTAATTTCATTTTATATTATTTAAAAAAAATGATATTCAATATATGGCTAGATCAAGACATGAGCATATGGATGAAATATGGACATTTTTCAATTAATTAACAAATCACAACAAGCTTGTTCATATCATTGTTTATGTTCACGTCAACATCAATTTTTCGTCTATTTTAATTTCATGTCAATTTTACGATGTATCAAATTTATGTTAATTTTATTAAAGTTGTTTTTGTAAAGGAAGGAATATATTCCTCTTTATTAAAATTATTTTATTTAGTTTGTTTATGAGCCCTCTAATAATGTTTTGGTCCTATCCTTTTATTGTTCTATGTCTATATAAGGTTGTGACTCTTTCATTCAAAAGACATCAAAGAGTTCAAAACTTCTCTTGCAAACTTTTTTGTGAAATATAAATTATAAACTTTTAAACTCTTCCTTTGTTTATTATTCCTTTCATCTCAGGTTTAGTTTTACAGTTAATTTTTAATTTTATATCATGATTTATAATGATATTAGTTATAACATGCTTTATAGTTACTATAATACCGTAAATCTTCTACATTAAATTTTTTATAAAACTATTAAACATATCATTGATCTATTGATAAAAATGTTGCTATACAGTAAAATTATTTAAATAACTGAAATCAATAAAACCTAAAAAAAATAACAAAAAAGAGGGACAAAAGGTTGTCCTTTATCATAGTGATGCTCCATCCAACCATATTTTATCACGTGATCCTTGAGGAAAGTGATGGCCTTGGCGCATAAGAAGACGTTGGGTTTGGTGGTTTGCGTGGAATCTGGGTCCAGTTAAACTTGAGCCCGTTAGCTGGTGATAAGAAATTTTAGTTTGATCAAGTTCACCAGAAGGTCAGAGACTGCCCATCAATCCAGCAGATGCAAAACCAATAATTCGATGTACGGGATTCAATATTTAAAATTTCATAATTTGTTTATTTATTTATATATATATAGATAATTTTCACATATATAGAGACATTATCGGCCAAAGTGAATCGAGATAGCAAATCAGCAACATTCTGAAATCAAACAGACCAACGGATGATATCTTAGCAAGCAAAGGTCGAAGTTTTTTCCTAGATTGGCGTTTCGATAGAATCAAGTGTTTTTCGACCATAAATTTCTAATCACAACTTTCACCTCCGTTTCAAACTCACAATGCTGAATTTCATTTCGTTGCAGATTTCTGGGGTAGGAAACCAATTGCTGATAACAGATCACTGTAAATAAATACTTACCACTGAATATTTTGTGGGTTCTTTAAGCTAAAATATGAAAATAAATTTCATAAATTATTAAAATAATCTAACTAATCTTTTATATTATTATTACATTTAAATAAGTCTCTCAACTTTTACTTTTCATTATCCAAAAGCTCTCATTCTTAAATTAAGAACATATTAACATATTTTAAGATATGTGAATGATGGCAGGACAAAAAAAAAAATACACATATAAATATAAATATTAAGGTCATAAATGTAATTTTGAATTTTTTAAATTTTATATAATAATATTTTTTTCTTTTTAATAATTATTTCAGATCATACTATCAATTAAGAAAAAAATTTGTCAGACCACCCTTTTTGAAAATTTTACATTTTTACACATTTTTTGTTATGTGTATATTTTTATCAAATTATTGTTCATGAAATCTTAAAATATGTAACATATCATTAACTTAAATTTTAAAATGTTTAGATAGCAAAAATAAAAATTAAGAGATTTATTTATATACAGTAATAATATAAAAGTTTAGTTAAATAATTTTTAATATTTCAATTTTTTTTTCGTATTTTAACCTATTCTTTATTATGTTTTTTATAGTAGCAATTTTCGCCGCCCTTAATTGCACCTTTTCAACGTGTTTTAGTCAATAAAAAGCGAAGAATCGTGAGTCATGATGCCTTCATCGACGCTGAAAGTAGATTTTTTTTGTTTTTCAGTTTCTTTTTCATTGATATAGGAGACGTTGCAGTCACTGTGTAGGACCATTTCGAAGAAAACAAATGTGATATAGCAACACAATCGGGTAAAAGAAAATTACTTATTTGACCTTTTTTTTTTCAGAGTTTTCATTTTAATTATTTAATTTTGAAAAAGCACGTTTGACCAATGTTTATCAATATTATTGTTTTGGTCCTTCTGTCGTTAATGTTTATCAATATAATTACATGCATATTGCTCTTCGTTTAAAATTCCAAATATATCAATATTAACTCTAACCTTTGATTGTTACTATATTTTGAAGAAATGATTCTTTAAGAGATTTAAAATTTTGTTTACATATAAAACCTACAAATTACCGAAAATGATAAAAAAATATAATGATGATACGGATTAAAATTTTAATAAAAATTACATATAAATTTAATAAAAATAAAAAAAATATTTCATATTTTTTGTATTGTTATGAATTACATAACACACAATTTTCATGTCAAAATTGATGTGAATTGTTGATACTTTACACGATATGAATACATAAAATATCATATTTATTTGGATCACTCCCCAATTTTAGAATTGAATTTTTTAAAATAAAGTTATAAAATTTCAAGTTATGTTCTACCATTATAAGAAATGATTTTGTTATAATGTTCTAAGACGCTATTTAAGGTTACCATAATTGATTAATATATTTTCCTAATGCTTTGGATTTCATTAAATTAATTGTTAATTATTGCATTTAATACAAAAATATTATTATTAATAACAACTTAACTAACTTTTTTTTTTGGTCGGAACTAAACTAAATTCAAAGAGTGTTATTGGAGCACTTGTTAGTAAATTCCTATAAGAAATTATTAAGATTATCATACTAGCAACCCTAAATTGATTTAAAGATAATCCAATGGTTAGAGTTTAAAGCATTTAATTCATTGGTATTAATTAAGTTTTAATTTTAAGGACTAGAATAGCTATGTTTAAGAAATATGAGAAGATGATCAATTATGGTGTGATCCAACACTTTGAGAAGATTTATGCAACATAATTATACCTATAGAACAACTAAAATTACATTAAATTTATTAATAATATACATGATTATTAAATTTTAGATAATATTATAGGTAAAAGGAATTTGTAAGACTTGATATATAATTTCTACTAATTATATATGATTATTTAAGTGATTTTTAAGGGAAAAAAACTCATTTAAAAAAAAGATTTAATCAAGATTTCAAAATGATTAAACTGTTAGGCTCCAGTTGGTAAACACTTCTCTTTCTTTTTTTTTTTTTGTGAAAAATAATGAAAAAGAAAAAGTAAAAAAAAAGGAAATTTAAATAGTAAAAAGTAAAATGTTTACAGAAAAAAATAGTTTAATTGAAAGCAATATATATATATATATTTTAATGATAGAATTTAAAGTAAATTACTTTTTTGGTAAATTTATAAAATTTGATGTTTTCGTCCTCCAATTATTAAATATGATATTTTGATCACTCCTAAAAGTCACTGAAACAAGATAACATGCCGTGGAATCTCATCCGTCATCTGGTAGGTAATTTTCTTGCCTTTAAGAAAAAATTTAAAATGGATAGGTTATTTAGTCTTTTAAGTTAAGGTAAAATGTATCGTATTTAATAATTTAAAATATGTAGCTATATTATGTTTTAATAATTGAGTTATCAAAATTATAACATTTAATATATTATTAATGTATAAATTTTATATACTGTCAATAAATTAAATGATGTTATCTCATTAAATAGTAAATATCAATATTTAAAATAAATATACAAAAATTAATATTTTTTAAAAAATTTACTCATTAAAAAAGTGATATCATCTGATTCACTTTATTAATGAAAATGATATCATACAATATATAAAATATATACATTGATAGTGTTGGGAATAATGACTCAAATCCCATAAGAGATTTGTTTGGGATTTGTTAAAAATTTGTTTCAGATTTGTTTGAGATTTGTCAGATATTGCTTGATGGATAAGAAGACTTGCAAAAGAAGAATTCTAAGAGAAAGATGATTCTTAATAGGTAAGTTTGACTTGCAAGAGAAGAATTATAAAAGGAAAGGGATTATTAATAGGCAAGTTTAACTTACAGGAGAAGAATTCTAAGAGGAGAGGGATTCTTAATGGGCAAGTTTGTATGGTTATAAATAGGTGAAGTCTCTACAGGGTTAGGTATGAGAAAAAGATGTAAGAGAGTTGTAGGGTTTTGTGGGATAGACACCCCATAGGAGTATTGAGGCTCTACGTCTTATGGATGTGTATGTTTGTTTGTGAGTGGATTAGAGGAGACTGAGAGGATCCACATAGGTATGATGTATGGGAGCATATGGGTATGTATTTGGTTATGTTGAAAGAGTGCACAAGGGTTTGAGTTTGTGTTTGTTTGGGTTGAGAATACTTCATAGGACTAGAGGAGATTGAGAGTGTCTTATGAGTATTGATTGTTGAATGAGGTTGATGATATGATGTATGTTTGTAATTTTCTACAACTAGTGGATCTTGTTTCTCATCCGTGGATGTAGGTCAGTTGGACCGAACCACATTAAATTGTTGTCTCTTGTGTGTTTGATTTATTATTTGATTTCACTTCCGCTGGTGTGATTGGATTGGAGGCTTTTAGCCCAACAAATGATATTAGAGCTGTGGTGTTCCCCAACAGATAGTGCATCAAATATAAATCCTTAAATTAAATAAAAATTTTTGAAAACTAAAGAATCAAATGCGTAATTTGAGTTTATATTTAATACACTATCAGTATATAAATTATATATATTGATAATGTACCAAATATAAATTTTGTATAATCTATGAAAAAAATTGCAACATTGTGAATAAAATCGATGGACGGATAATATCTTTGCAAAGCTCAAATTTTCATTCTAGAATGGCGTTTGAGGAATTAACTGTTTTTTCGACCATAGATTTCTAATTACCACAAATTTTCAGTTCCATCACAAACTCATAATGCTAATTAAGTTAAGACTTAATTATTATATTTTTCTAAAAAAAAAGGTTGAATTATTATATTAAGTTGAAGCGTGCATAGGACTGAATTCCATTTTGTGCATGTTTGATGGTAGAAGTGATGTTGGACAAAAGTTTAGTTTCAGAAATTAATTTTGAACCAATATTATTAGTACACAAGGTCAATAATGTGATACTTTTATTGAATTCTTTTGGGTCATCATCACCATTTTCAGGTTGATTTCCAGAATCATTTAGGCATAATTCAAGTAAAAGTAAGAAGGTTTGGAGCATGAGAAAAATCCCCTATTTGAGTTGTAATTATGCCAAGAATAAAATGATCCAATACTTTTCAATGAAATGTCGTTATCCGAACATCTCTTTCACATCACGGAAAAAAAAATATTAAGTACGTTTTACATGTTAAAAAAAAAAATGCTTTCACGAAGAAATAGGCACAACTTATGAAATTGCCTTCTCCTTGATAGAAATAGGCTCAACAATCAATGATACAACTCGATTCTTAGATCGATTATCTGGACATCCATGTGCATCTCCATGCTGATATGTGCACTGGGATATCCGAGCCAGATTAATAGCTGTTTCTACAAAATGGTTTGCAAATGGGGAACCATCAATTTGGCATCTGTTCATTTTCTTCCAGGATTTGTCAATCAGATCACTCACGTGTTGGCGAGCCACTGCTTCCAAGCAACCTGTTTCCTTCATGTAGCATGTTATCGAGTTTGCACTTTCACCTCTCTCTAACTCATCCTGTATTACAAGAAGAAACAAGCATTTCAATTAATAGAACTCATCAGATGAATTTATAACAAGAAATTAAGTCAGTACTGCATATAATATAAGCATCAATGGTGATAATCAGCATACCTTTGAAGTGCCTAAATCATTGCAAAGTCGAAAAATAAGGGATGGCCATCTAAGAAGATCATGGTAATTTTCCAAGCTGTCAAGTGCCTGACTGGTGATATTTGGACTCTGTAAAAAGTAGGTGTGGACTAGAAAAAGATGCCCGGACACTGACACCCATGCATTTTCAAGATAGTCTTGGAATGTTGGAATGTGTTTGCTGTGTGCCCATTTTGCTTCTTTTAGGAATGCTTTGCATAAATCAGCCCACTGAAAGAAGAATAGAGCCCTTAATATATACATAGAAGTGATGAGCGACAAAAACTAATTTTTTTTTGCACTTGTCTGATACATCATACCGCTTTTGTCAAGTATGGAAGGATATGTTCTCCATGGTCTCTAAGAGCGTCATAAGCCATCTCATTTACAGAATTATGAAGTGCAAGAAAACATAGCTTCATATAGTCTGGAAGATTTTGCGCAGCACTGACATCCCATCTGAAAATTAAAGTGATTAAAATTTAATTAGTGAATAATAGAGATAAATAAGATTGGGGTCACTTTAATATTTTTTTTAATGTTTGTCGTAAACCTTTGAACAGCGTCAGTAAAGAGCTCTAGTTCGTCCATAGTGCCATAAACATCGTAAACATCATCGATTGTGGTTATCAGGGAAGCCACTTTGGTTAGACCTTTTCGGCAATGGCTGAATTGAGGTTCAGAAACAATTCCAACAGTCCAAAAGAAGCATTCCACGAGCCTGTCCCTTGTGAAATTCAACTTCCTCGCTAGCCCCATTTCCATCCACCATCTAATCAGCATTCGTGAAGCGATATTGTCAGTGAAATTGCAAGTTAAAAAAACGCTTTGAAGAACTTATTTTCCTTATTAATCGTCTTACCTTGACATGTCTTTAAGATCTGCTTGGAGTGTTGACTGCACCATGTTGAAATCCAGCTTAGCCAATTCAAGTAGCTTAAGTTTTGCAGCTGCCCTTTTGCTGTAAGCTTCGATGTACCACCGAGCTTCCAGCCTGAGCATTCTTCGATGCAGCGGGAGCTCCAGAGCGTGGGCCACCAGTTCTGATAAAACTTCTTCCTGATTACCCTGTAGATCCGTGAGATGCATTCGTGTAAACATGAAGGCTTCATCCATAAGATCCTCTCCTTCAAATGCAAGCCTTGAAGCTTCATACAAACTCAACATTCCTTTGACATCCTTGCAGAGGCATGCCTTGAAATTTCCCTTATGGTCCTTGAAAGCTTTAAAGACATCTGCATTCAGACAATATTATCCAATTAAGGGCTATCCAAGAAAGAGATCATTCTCTACTAGTAGTAGGCAAGTCCGCTGGAATATTGATGTCTTAATTAGTACTACGTTTTATCATCAATTTCTTTTTTCTTTACAAAATTGTCAAGGCCCGAATGACAGAGAAAAGGCTTACAAGTAATGAGATTTGACTAAGTGCTAGCTCTTAAAAGTGGCTACTTGAACCAACTGACATAAACTTCAAGTTTTTAACATCAAATTCTTTGTGGACGTTAAGAAAGAGTTTAATGTCACTTATGCCATTTATATTTTGGCCTTACAGCATTAAAAAAGTAACTTTTGTATATAGTATTAACGTTGTATTTTTAACAAATATGTTGTGGCGTGATGATCTTATATGATACGCTGCAAAATCTTATCATGAACGTTTGCCTTGAGAGATCTCATAGCCGTGTTGCCTGAGGAGTCTGAATCGTAGAGCTGCTTCATGCAGACTATTCTCTGCTGCAACACCACTCTCTTCTAAAGACACAAATTTCTCAAGGGCTCTACTGATATCCATCTCAAAACGATGCCCCAACCCCAACCGTTGAATGTCATCGATCAGTTCAAGCAAGTTCAATGACTCTGCATCTTCATCATTAATAGAAAACCTCAATTCCTGCTCTAACTTTGCTGCTCTGTCTTTGTATACGATATCCTGCAAATTTAGCATAAAATAATTATTAAGTAAACACAGAAAGAGAGGGAGAGGGCGTTGTTTAAAACAATTGATAATCACAAGTGAGAGGTTAAACATAGTAATTACGGCATGATCATTCTTTAAGGACTGAAGGAAATCGTAGCTCCAAATAGTAGGCTGGTAATTTGCTGAACGTCTTTCATCTTTTGGCTGATCAGAAACAGAAACTTGAGTGGTCGACACAGCACAGCAGATGTGGCAAGTAGTCTTGAAAGAACGAGGGTCAGATTCAACTTTTGGAAGACGAGTATTGCTAGCGAGAATTATTTGCTTGGGGTTCATACGGGGCAGGCAGAAGATGAGGGACGGTGTCAATGCCATTGCTGTGTAATATTTTGCTATAAATAAATCTTTGTTGCTGCTAAAATGCCTATTTATAGTAGAACCCTAACCTCATAATTTTGTACATTTGTGGATCAGGCAAGGCCTAGTAGGAGTAGGTCTTTTCTATTTGCAGCATGTGCCTTTATAAGTTATGATAGATTTTCTTTACATATAAAGAGGTCGTAATCTAGGAATAAGATAAAAAGTTATAGGTGTTAGGATTGAAATTTTAAATTTGTTAGATTTGACAGTTTTATGAGCATCATTCTAAACATGGACACTAATTATGATAAATTAAAGTTTAAGGATAATTTGACTCACTCACTAATAGTATAATACTCAAGTTCAAGTCAGAAAAATAGAACAAAATAATACAAGTCATATTAAAAAGTTAAATACGAAATATTATTTTTGAGTTGTTATATTTGTCACTTCAAACCCAACAAATTTTTTGTTTATGGGGTCACTTTTTATCTTTATGATTTTTTTATCTTTATGGATTTTGCTAAATATGAATTTGTTTAGGAAGGGGCAAAAATGGGAAGGGGGAGGAAACGCTATTTCTTATCAAATTGAGGGCTATGTTTTGGGTGAAAGCAACAGAGGAATTGAGTTTTGATGAATTTGGTTGGTGATCCTAAGATCTTTGTTTTTGTTGGGGCCAATGTGTCTAATCCTAAATCAGGGATTTATTCGTCAAATCCTACGGGAATGTACTGAAGTTTCATTTGCTAGATATTTTTCCTTTTAAAATAAATTAAAAAAAAAAACATATAACATAAAGCAAAGAGTAAAAAAAAATTAATATAACCGCAAAATGGAATTTAAATAACTATTTTCCATCATGCCAATCATAAAACTGACAAACCAGGATGAAACACGTAATTAAAAGTAGGTATATGATTTATACGGTACAAAAAATTTCATCTTTAATAATAAATTGGTTTAGAGTATTGATTTGTATAAATATTATAAAATATATCTCTTTTCCAGCATAAATGACATTATGTTGCAATAGGCAATTATAAGTTACATTCTGCATCACATCTTGCATGTTGGTTTGCGTGTTTTTTTTAAAAAAAATTATTTTAACATTAAAATGAAAAAAAAAAAAAACAGATTAAAACACAACAATAAATCATAATTTCTAAATTGATAATATAAAAAATTATGTTCAAATAAATATTATAAATAAAGAAATTTCTGATATATTATTGATTTATAGTTTATCTTGTTCTTTGTATTTTTTTGGAGATTCTTTAGTGAATAATCTGGAAATAATTTAACTTGTATTATTGAATCAGATAAATTATTATCAGCATAATTTAATTTATTTGTATTTATATTATTTAAAAAATATATTGCACTTTAATCATATTAAACAATTAGTACATTTATTCACAATTAACTGAATTAATTAATATTATAAATTAATGAAAGGTTAAATTCGTGAATAATTAGATTTGTTTATTTTAGATTTGATTTATAATTAATTAATAATAAATATGAATATATATTTAAAATTTGAAATGACACATAAAATATGAAATACATTTATCTATAATTAATTGAGTTAAATAAACTTTGATATGACAATTAAAAAAATCCAAGTGTGACAAAAATAAATATGACATGAGAGTATCCATGTGTCACAAAGATAAACAATAAAAGATAAAAATATATGTATATTAGATACTTTTTACAATATTAATTAACCATCAATAAAAGTCTTTTCTTAAATTTTTTATATCCAAATTTTCATTTTATATTTTTTTTTATATATTTGAAGTAGCCTTGGACTAAGCCTCATTATTGAAATTAACAATCAAATGCTTAGCTAATAAATCGTATGGTCATTATTTTATTTATTTCAAAAAAGGCCTAGAATTTTTTTTTTTTTTTGATTAACGCCTAGAGTATTTGTTTTCCGTTTTCTAACAAGTCAGCTTTGCTCATTAATTTTGAGCTTTAACCTTTTGTATTTTTTTTCTTTACTTTTTTTTTTAAATTACTAAAATACCAATAAAAATAACAAATATAGTACTATTGATTGTTGTCGTCGTTGGTACAAATTCGCATCTACTGAACTATCCATCACTCGCAACCATGAATGTTGACTAAAACAATTTTCACATTGTATAATATAATCGAACAAACTTTAAAGAGACAGAAAATGACACGTAATGGTCCAGCTGGGCTTTCAGTCATAATGTGAATAAAATTGATTGATTTGGATATATACAGGCATGAGTGAATGAACTTGATTTGCGTGTAACATGTGAAGAAGAAGGTAAGAATGTTGTACAAGCAATTAAACAGTAATTGAGTTAAATGGATTTACGATGACAAATACAAAGAGGATTGAAAGGAAATCCTGGTTCTGCTCATTATGGGGGCATAATTTTATCAAAGTTGGAGAAATTTAATAATTCTGTTTAAAATTTAATCGTTTTAAATTTCGACACGTACATAATGTATGTATAAATTTTATTTTTAAAAATTTATTTCAATAATTAATTTTATATAATAATAATAATCATAATTTAATTTTGATTTTAATATAAGTAAAATTTGATAATTTTTTATAAAATTTTAATAATTTTTTATATAATTTGGTTACCTTTGATATTAGTTTGATAACTTATTATATAATTTTTATAATCATCGATATAATTTTGGTAAATTTTTATAAAATTTTAATAACCTCTTAATGTAATTTTAACTTTCAAGTAATTTATAATATATTTTTAGTAATCATTAAAAAAATTATTATCTCATATTTTTTGTCGTAACGATTTTGTGTTCGTCCGACGAATTTGAAAACGAAATAAAAAAATAACGGAGTCACTACCAATCTTTTTTGACTAGATGCGATTGGCCACAGATAATTTTACAATCTGCGAAACAGTTTCGGTTTGAGAGTCGATTACGCGTGGGGAAGGATTAACACCCTCACAGGACCCGTTAAAAAACGGTACCAATTAACAACGTGTTATCCTTTGATTTTGATAAAAATAGTCTAATTTTTTGTGTTCAAAAAATAATTTTCTTGATTTTTTATTTATTAGAAAAAAAATTTATTCTTGAGAAAAATAAATTAAAACATTTTTATTGAAATAATTCTTAAAATGTTCCAGTACATTGGTAACATTAGAAGAACTTTTTCTCACCTAGAGATTTTTTAGACATCACTTCTTGAAATACCTAAGAATTTCATCCTCGAAGGCTCGAATTTATTTTTCGTAAAAAATGTTATGCATGCAATGCAAAATGTTACCATGTTAATGCACACATTTTATTCTCCTTTGTTAGAAATTTCACTAATTATTTTATTAATATTTTTATTTAAATTTTTGAAGAAAAATAAAATTTTCATTATATTGAAGATTTTCTATAAATATTTCAATACACTGATAATATTTTACAAAAAATCTTCTCACCTAGGGATTTCTTAAAGCATCTCTACTCGAAATACTTTTAGAATCTCATCATCGAATAAAATTTCTTTTATTATCATTTTTATTACTTATATTTTAAATATATTAATCAATTTTTATTTATTATTATTTTATAACAAAAAAAAAGGAAAATTTTTATTTTTATTGAAAAATTTTTTATAAATACTCCAATACACTGGTAATATTTTTAAAAAAATCTTCTCACCTAGAGATTTCTTAGGCATCACTACTCAGAATACCTTTGAATCTCATCGTAATATAAAAATTTCCTTTTCTCTCATTTTTTATTACTTTAGTATTATTATTAAATTTATTTTTATATTATTTTGTTTTTAAAGTTTATTTTAAAAATTAACAAAATTATAAACAAATTTAACCACATAATTCATCATTTAATCTAACAAATATAAATATTTTAATATGCATAAATATTAATAAAATAATATATAAAAAATAAGAAAAATTCAAAAAAAAAAATTTTTTTACCTTAACCGGACAGGTCAACGATCCAGTCAACGCGTGGCTCGGTTCGACGTTCGATCTGATAGTTCGGCTTGGTCTGGGCACGATTTAGATGGCTCAGCGATTCAATATCGATTCGATTCGATTTGGATGGTTCAATTTCGATTCAGTCAAACTGATCAGAGGCTGATGAAAGAAGCAGATCATGGGTCGAGTGCCCGGACCCCAGGTCGGGTCACGGGTCGACGCGTGGATCCTGGGTGCTTAAAACGACGTCATTTTAGGTGTTTATTGAAACGACGTCATTTTAGCTATTGACAGCTCATATAAAAGTTTAAAAAAAGAAATTTTTACTCATTTCCTTCATTTTTCAAACAAAAAAAAAAAACTTTTCTTCTCTTCTCTTTTCTTTTCTTCGACCAAATGCAGATGGCCGACCGATCGTTCCTTCGCCGTCATCATCCCCTTTCGTCGATCACCGATCACCGGTCACCGTTAGCGGTGGTCGAAAAATTTTCAAAAAATACCAAAATGTTTCCATCAACCTCATGAGTTCAAATCCGAGGTCCTTTTATCCAAAAAAAATCCCCACTTCCCTAGATCTGCTGATGAAGTTTCAATGAGACTATTTTTTTTGTATTATAACCCTTTTTTTTATTGACCCCTTTTTTTTTCTTCTTCATGCAAGAAGCTCGATGCTGGGTTCCTCCTACGGGGAAGACTGTGTATATTTTTTTTTATGTTTTTTTCCTTTTATTTTTGCAGCATCTCTCTTCTTTTTTCCTTTTGTTTTTTGGTTTGGCTAAGAGTTCTATTTATAGAGCTCCGATCATGCGTATTTGGGACGAAGGGCATAGGGTGTAAGCACGAGCCCCATGCCTCATTTATTCATTTCTGTCTTATTTGATAGTTTATCAACGGGAGGAGTAATTAGAGGGGTGGAGGGTAAGGTATAATGATTAGAAAGGTAAGGTGTAGGGTCTGGTGGTAGTAGTGCCAAGGATGGCACCACTGCCATCCTTGATTTTTCTGTTATGTTTTATTTTTTTGTATTATTTTTGGTATATTTTTTTTTGTATTTCGTATTTTGTATTTATATTACGTATTTTGTATTTCTAAACAAATTGATATCCACGGCTGTCCTTCTTTGCACATTGCTGGTAATCAGTAATAGAGCAAAGACAAAGACAATAATTTTGTCTGGAATCCAAATGATTTTTTTTTTCGAAAATGCTCATTTCACTTGAGGCTTGACAACTTTTGGAAATTTAAAATCTGAAAAAGACTCCTCTCAGCAGAGGCTTAACAACTTCAAAATTTTCATCTTAAAAAGCTCCTCTCAGCAGATGTTCAACAACTTTAAAAATCTTATCTTAAAAAGCTCCTCTTAGTAGAGACTCAACAACTTTAAAATCTCATTTGAAAAAGGGTTTCTTTCAGCAGAGGCTCAACGACTTGAAAAATTTCATCTTAAAAAGCTCCTCTCAGTAGAGGCTCAACAACTTTAAAATCTCATTTGAAAAAGGGCTCCTCTCAGCTGAGGCTCAACGACTTTAAAATTAATCTTGAAAAGGCTCCTCTTAGCAGAGGCTCTACGACTTTAAAATTCATCTTTTGGAAAAGCTCCTCTCAACAGAGGCTCAACAACTTTAAAATCTCATCTTGAAAAAAAGCTCCTCTCAACAGAGGCTCAACAATTTTAAAATTCATCTTGAAAAGGGCTTTTCTCAGTAGAGGCTCAATAACTTTAAAATTTCATCTTGAAAAAGCTCCTCTTAGCAGAGGTTCAATAACTTTAAAATTTTCATATTTTCTCAAAACTGAGTTCTTTTCTTTTAACAAGTAAATTTTTCTCTTTTGAAATCTTTTGTTTGATCAGAAAATGGAAAGTCTCTATCCTTATTGCTTATAAATGCATGTACTAAGTGCTCTAAATACAATGCATGTAATGCAATTAAAATTATTCATTGTAGTAAAAAGGGTCTCGAAATCTCTCGCTTTTAGCTTCTTTTATCAGAATTCTTATACTACCAATCTGTTCTTAACATCTGACAATAATATTTTTCTTCTTTAAAAGTTTGTAACATCAATGTCTTGTCATGCTTTTCTCATCCTTTTTCATTTGCCTTTATCAACTTTTAAAAAGTAATGCTTAATCTTTCATGTTTTTTTTTCTTTTCATCATTTTGAATCCAAGACCAATAAAATGCAATCACACATTTCTCCTATTCATGTAAAGGATAAAAAAATGAGAATAAAGGAATGGATAGGTGTTATTTCCAAAGAAAAGATAGTATATTGGACACAAGTGCATGGTAAAGTATTTGAGTTGAAACAAAGGTGCCCAAATGATGATCATAAGATAATCATGAACAAAATATTCTCAGATTTTTTTTAAAAACTAAATTATATGACTTTTTTGATCCTTCAGAGTTCATCAAACTACACTTGCCCCTATATTGTGGAATGATGCTTCTTCGTCGCATCCAAGTCACCTTTTTTCAGGTTTTTAGCTTCAGATGAGTCATTTTTTTTTATTTTTTACTTTTTTTCTTTTTTCTTTCAAGCAAAATATTTCTTCACAACATCCGAATTTATCAGAGCAAGTAAATCACTTCCGTCTATTTCTGCCAAAATCAATGCCCCACCAAAAAATACATTTTTCACCATATACAGGCCTTTCCAATTTGGTGTCCATTTTCCTCGATTATCATGTTAATTTGGAAGGATCTTTTTCAGTACAAATCTCCTTCCCTAAAGCAACGGGGATGGATTTTCTTGTCATGTGCTCTCATCATTCTCTTTTAATATAATTGACCATGACAAAGTGTTGTGAGTTTTTTCTCTTCAATGAGGTTCAACTGCTCATAGCGATTTCGAACCCATTCTGCTTCTTCTAATTCTACCTCCATCAAGACTCTCAGCGAGAAAATTTTTACTTTGACCGGTAGCACAGCTTTCATTCCATATGCCAAAGAGAACGGAGTGGCCCCAGTAGATGTTCGAACTAATGTTTTATAAGCATGCAAAGTAAAGGGCAACTTTTCATGTCAATCTTTATAAGTATCAATTATTTTTTCTAAGATTCTTTTGATATTCTTATTTGTAGCTTCTACTGCCTAATTCATTTTTGGACGATATGGTACCAAATTAAGGTGACAAATCTTGAACTGAGTGCAAACTTCATTTATCATCTTGCTGTTCAAATTTTTGGCATTATAAAAATAATTGTCTCTGAAAGCTCATATTTGCATATTATCTCCCTTTTTATGAATTTGCATACCACAGATCAGGTCACACTAACATATGATACAACTTCTACCCATTTTGTAAAGTAATCAATCATCATAAAAATGAATCTATGTCCATTTGAAGCTTTTGGAGTGACGGGACCGATGACATCCATTCCCCACATAAAGAATGGCCATGGAGAGGTCAAAACATGCAACGCTATTGGAGGAATATGGATCTTATCAGCATAGATCTGATATTTATGACATTTTTTGGCATAATCAATACAGTCACTCTCTATTGTCAACCAATAGTATCCAATCCTAATAATTTGTCTAGCCATCATATGACCATTTGTACGTACCCCACAAACTCCATCATGCATTTCTTCAATAATCCTCTTCGCTTCAACTGCATTCACACACCTTAAGAGTAATTGATCTCGACCCCTTTTATAGAGGATGTCTCCATCAAGAAAAAAACTCATAGCCAACCTTCTAATAGTTCTCTTATCATTTTTTGTTACATGTCCTGGGTATTGCTGGCTTTTAATGTATTGCATGATGTCATGATACTATAGCTTTCCATCAACTTCTTCTTCAACACCTGAATAATGTGCTGGTTCATCTTTCATATTCAGCTTGATGGGTTGAATTTTAGTATTTACATCTATTTTAATCATTACAGCTAGAGTAGCCAGTGCATCAGCAATTTGGTTTTCCTCTTTAGGTAAATGCTCAAATTGAACTTCTTCGAATTGTTTAACCAACTGAGAAACGTACTTATGGTACTGTATCAACTTGGAATCTCTGGTTTCCCATTCTTCTTGTAACTGATAGATGACTGAGCTGAATCACCAAACACATCTAATACTTTGATTTTCTTTTCAATTGCTGCTTGCAGACCCATAACACAAGCCTTATACTCAGCCATATTATTTATGCAATTAAAATTTAACCTGACTGTAATGGGATAATAGTGCCCATCAGGAGATATTAAAATTAACCTAATACCATGACCCAAAGCATTAGCAGCTCCATCAAAATACATCTTCTAAAACTTTTTAACAAGTTCATTTTCTTCAATGGTCATCACATCTTCATCAGGGAACTCCAGGTTCATTGGTTCATAATTTTTTATAGTATGATCAGCAAGAAACTCGACTACGACATTTTTTTTTATAGCTTTTTGAGTTACATAAATGATATCATATTCTGAAAGCATAACTTGCCACCGCATTATGTTTTTTGTCAATGAGGGCTTTTTAAAGATATACTTAATAGGATCCAGTTTTGCTATGAGTCAAGTAGTGTGATAAAGCATATATTGTCTAAGCCTTCAAGTTGTCCAGGCTAATGCACAAAATATCTTCTTTAATGGTGAATACTTGGACTCATAATCAGTGAATTTTTTACTCAAGTAGTATATTGCTCATTTTTTCCTATCAGTTTTATCTATTTGCCCTAGCACACATCCCATTAAATTTTCAAATTTTCATGCACTATTAAGTACAAGCTCAAAGGTTTTTTCAGGATTGGCTGCATCAATACAGGTGGTTTTGACAAGTATTCTTTGATCTTATCAAAAGCTTCTTGGCATTTATCATTTCATTCTCCTGAAGCATATTTTTTGAGAAGCTTGAAAATAAGATCGCACTTATAGGAGAGTTGGGAGATGAAACGAGCAATATAGTTCAATCTCTCTAGGAAACCTCGCACTTCTTTTAGGGTAAGAGGAGGAGATAAGTTTTGGATAGCTTGTATCTTATCCGGATCCACTTCGATTCCTCTTTCACTGACCATAAAACCCAATAGTTTTTTTGACTTTGCATCAAATGTACGTTTAGCAAGATTCAACTTTAGCTGAAATCTTCTCAACCTGTCAAATAGCTTTTTGAGATTGACTATATGATCTTCTCCTTCATGAGATTTCACAATCATATCATCCACATATACCTCTATTTCTTTATGCATCATGTCATGGAAGAGAGTCACCATTACTCTTTGATAATTGGCACCAGCATTTTTTAACCCAAAAGGTATGACTTTGTAACAGAATGTCTCCCACATGGTCACAAATATAGTTTTCTCCATATCATCTCAAGTCATCTTGATCTTATTATAGCCTGAGAAACCATCCATAAAGGAAAATATGGAATGCCTAGCAGTATTATCCACTAGAGTATCAATATGAGGTAGAAGAAAGTATCCTTAGGGCTTGCCTTATTCAAATCTTGATAATCGACACACATTTTTACCTTTCCATCCTTCTTAGGAGCTGACACTATGTTGGCTACCCATTCAAGATATTTTACCACTTTAAAAATTCAGCATTAAATTGTTTCTTCACTTTCTCTTTAATTTTCAGCAGCATCTCTGGTTTCATGTGCCTTAACTTTTGCTGCATCGACTTATATCCTGGTTTTAAAGGTAACTTGTGCTCTACAATATCAGTGCTGAGTCCTGGCATATCCTAGTAAGTCCACGCAAACACATCTACATATTCTCAGAGCAGCTCTTTTAGCTTCTATCTTTTCAGCTGGTAAAAAAGATATACCAACTTTAACCTCTTTTCTGTTTTCACCATCTCTCAGATTCACTAATTCGATAATTTCTTAATAGGGTTCAATTGACTTATCTTCATGTTCTATTAATTTTAACAAATCAAGAAGTAATGTGTAGTTATCTAAATCTTTCTCATTATCAAGTTCATCAATATGAATTAAGTTTTCAAAATCAAATCCAAGATTATTGCCATGATTATTTTCGTGTTCATTGTTTGAGACCCTGCAAAGGGTAAGATGAAGAGAATATTGGCACACAAAAATAAAATGGCAAGAAAATGATGGAAAAAAAGAATGAAAAGTAAAATAAAGATGAAAATAATAAAAAAAATGTAGATGCATCTTTTAAGCCTTTTATTAAAATGACAAACATAAACACACCATAAAAGATCTCCTAATACTCGTAAAAATTAATTAAAGATTTAAAGTTTCACAGTACATTACTTTTTCGAAGTTTTAAAGACAACAGGTAGCTCTGTAGCTTTCCAATTATCCAGCTCAAAATCTGGAAGACAATGGTACATGAACAGCTCTTCACTTCAACTCTTCTTTTCTTCATCATCCATCATTTGAATGGCTAGCTCTGAAAATTTTTTCATGAATCCTGCACTTAGGGCTTCTGATAAATCTGGATAAATATATCCTCTTAAGTGAAAAGAATCATAGAGGTATGAAATAACCATAGGCTCTGACTCTGGCTCATATCCCCTAAGATTAGCTATCCTCTTATCTCTTTTCTCATTCACCATTCTTATTCTGTCTCCTCTTGTTGGCTTATATCCCAAGCCAAATCTGTCTCTCTTTTCATATATGCCTGATGGCTTCGTGATTCCTTGTAAGTTCTTCTCAAGTCTAACTTCAGGTCGTCATTCCATCTTGGTAAGTTGTTTGACTACCATTTTAGTTATCGTAGACAAGTGTGGCGAATACAATTTAAATCCTTCAGTTATATATGTTACATTGGCAATCTTGAAAGATCTATAAAAGCATTTCAGAGCTTCATCTGTTGATTCCATATAAAGAGTATTTATCAGTTGAGTTACCAATAAATCTTCTTCTCCTGCCATACATGTTAACTTTCCTTCAACAATAAATTTGACTTTCTGATGTAATGAGAATGGGACAGCACCTGTCATATGGATCAACGACCTACCCAATAAATAATTGTATGAAGAAAATATGTTCATAACTTGAAATTTTATGTTGAAAGTGTATGGGCCAATCTGTAATGGTACTTCTATATCTCTCAGCACCTCTCTTTTGGTTTTATCAAAGGCTCTCACTATCATATGACTAAGTTTCATATAAGATCCATCAACAGGGAGTTTTGTCAGAGTTATCACAGGTATAACATTAATAGATGAGCCATTATCAATCAAAACCTTTGCCATTATATGACCTTTACATTTCACAGTAATATGAAGAGCCTTGGTACTTCCTCTACCTTCAAGAGAAATCTTTTCATCACTAAAAGAGATATAGTTTAAAATCGTCAGATTGCCAACAAGTTGTTCCACATATTCAATAAAAGCATTGTGAGACACATATGCTTAATTTAGCACCTTCAGTAAAGCATTATGGTGTGACTCTAAACTAAACAATAATGACAATAACAAAATTCTAGCTGGCATCTTGTTAAGTTGTTCTACCACGTTATACTCGCTATGTTTTATTAACTTTAAAAATTCATATGCTTCACTCTCAGATACTGACTTCTGACATTCTTTTTCTTGTGCTACATTAAGACCACTTTGAGTTTCATTTTTTTCTCCTACCTTGACTTTCTCTTTTTTAGCTTTTTCTAGAGCCTCTAAGGTATAACACCTACCACTTCGAGTTATGCCTCTTACACCCGTTATGTTGGCAGTATCTGGGTTGACTACGATATCATAATCATACTTTTAAGGTACTGCTTTATCATTCTGATATGAAAAAGGACCAAAAACTCTAATTGTCACCATTGTCGAGAGACGAGCTTTTCTAGCTTCGATGTTGACTTCTTATCATAATAGATAGTTATCGATCTACGCATAAACTTATTCTTTGAATTAATGGTAGACACTTCAGCTTTCACCAACTATTCTCTCTTGGTAAAACTCTATTCGACCTTCATCCATCAATTTTTACACCTCTTAATGAAATTGGTGATAATTTTTTATAAAATATCCTCGAACACCTCTATGATAATTGTAGCTTTCAGTTGAGTTAATTACTTCAGAGCAATTTTGAGGTTCTATTGGCTTCAATATGTCAGCTTTGACCAATACTTCGAACACCTTAACCATCGGAGTCTTAACTTCATTTATTTTTTCTCTCACATGGCTTCTTTACCCATCAATTAAGGCATTTATTGATGGTCTGGTATGATTTGGTAGAGGGTTCCCATCATTTGGAGTCCCTTGTTGGTTGGTATCAAAATTTAATACTCTTTCATTGATTAACCCTTGCACTTTACGCTTCAAAGCAGTATAATTTTCAGTGGAATGACCTAGATTCCCATAATGATAATCATAATGTGCATTGGGGTCATACCATTTGAGAAACAGAGGTTTTAAGGGTTCAACGATAACAAGAGCAAACAGATATTTCTCAACAAGTCAAGGATACAAATTTGTGTATGTCATGGGAATGGAATCAAAAGTGATTTTTTCTTGGGTATTTTTTGGGGTTCTCAAACTACTATTAAGACTGGATCTCCATTCTGGTCTGATAGGAGCAACAGGATGATTGTAGGTGAGTGTCTGAAAGGATGACTGAAAATGAGATGGATAAGCTGGTTGTGGTAATGACTAGTATGGTTGATATGAATGAGGGATAAATGTAACATGGTTTACAGAAGGGTAATGGGTTTGGTAGACCGGTGTAGGATAAGGTGTGAAACCTTTTGAATTGTTACCCCATATAGTTCACTGCTTGAGCTTCATTCTCTTTTTTTTTAGGAGCTCTATATTTTTTTGCTCTACTTGTCTCTCCTGCATTGAGCTTACCATTTTTTATGATGTTTTCAATGATCTCACCTGATATCACCATATCTGTAAAGTTCTTGATTGCATTACCTATCAATCTCTCATAGTACGGTGCTTTTTAGGGTGTTTATAAATAAAACAATTATTTTTTTCTCAATAAGATGAGGTTGAACTTGTGCAGCCACATCTCTCTATCTTTATGCATATTATTTGAAGTTTCAGTTGCTTTCTTTTTCATACTTTGTAGATATAGACGGTCTGGAACCAGATCTGTGACATATCGATATTGTGTAAAGAATACCTTCGTAAGCTCTTGCTAAGAATGAATACGAGTCTTATCTAATTGAACATACCATCTAGCTGTAAAACTCGTAAGATTATCTTGAAATATGTGTATTAACAACTTCTCATCATGAGCATGTGTTGCCATCTTTCGATAATATATGGTGATATGGGTCATCGGGCATTTTGTGCCATCATATTTTTTAAATTCAGGAACCTTGAATTTAGGCGAAATGACCACATCTGAAACTAAACAAAGGTCAGCCGCATCTGTGGAGCCATAAAAATTCATTCCCTCTACAACCCTAAGCCTTTTATTCTAATAACTTTATCTTCTCTCGGGTACTAGTATCTTTCACTTTTTCAGGTGTCTACATCTCTAACTTTTCTCTTTCCTTGTGATCATCCAAATTAGGAACTAAGATTGGCTTAGGTGGTTTTTCCATCATAACAGGATTAACAAAATTTTGAAATTATCCTGGAGCTAGTGTGGATGTCATTCCTGGATAAGGATTGGGATATCCACCGGGAGTAAGAATTGATACTCTAGTTCCTTATGAATGTTGGGTCAGTCATGGCTCAAACTTTGGAGGGTAGACAGGATCTATCATATTTGGTGATTGCTCTTGAAAGCTAGGATTTTCTTTCACTGCTTTTCTCTTGTCAAGTTTCTTGAGCATATCCATTATTGTACTGAGATCCCCTCTTAGTTCTTTTTTAGCTTTTTCAATTCTCTTAAATCGACTGACCTGTTTTTGATCTACAATTCTTGTTTAAGTCACGGTATTGTATGGATGATGAGTGGGTTGGATCAAAATTTTTTATGGGCGAGCTATTCTTAAACCTTTATTACCATAAAGTTTTTGTTTTGAAAAAAGAAAAAAAAATTAGAATGCTATGTGTTAAAAATTTTATTTTTTACTTATTTTATGAAAAATGATATACATGATGCATGAATGCAAGTGAGAGATTTTTTTTTTGGACGAATTTCAACATTAGAATTTTTTATTGATCCCATACAACTTTTATTACATAAGATTTACCATTCTAGAGTTATATCCATAGAAGCGCTTGACTTGCTCATAATGGTCTTTCACTTCATCTAGAAAGTTCATTAGGCGATGTCTATATTCTCCTATAGGATTGACTTCTCTTCTTAATGCTTCTACCTTTTTAACTATCTCTCATGTTTTTTTCACTGCCTTGCAAACTTGATTAGTCAAGTGCTCTATGTACTATTGCCTTCCTAAGCTTTCTGCCTTCCATCTCATGTGAGCATCCCTTTCTGAATCACATGTGAAGATCCAATTTTTTCCCTTCTATGCCACTCATCTATTATTACTAAAATATGGCTCTTATGATTTTGTAGTTGTATCTCTAACCCTTGGATCACCCGGTTAAGGGATTCTTTTTCATTCAGTACTTCAAAGTACTTTTTTCTCTCTTTTGTGAACGTAACTATCAACCTTTCCTTTTCGTTTTGGCATTCCACCAATCTTGCTGAGATTGTAGAGTATAATCCCTTCCAATTCTGACATTCTTGAAAAATTCTAGTGGTCTCCTCTTGCTCTTTTTGAGCTTTGCTCTTCCATTGGTTTATCCCCTTTCGGAGCTCATCCATTTCACATTATCGACTAAAGTAAGACTTTGTGACTTTTTCAGTTTTGAATTGAACTCTTAACCTCTTATTTTTCTAGTGTAGATCTTTTAAATCACTATTGGCCATATCCCGTTATTTTATGACTTTTTCTAATCTGCTCCTTTATATCTCTGCTTCATATTTCAATTATCCTACTTTCTCGTGAAGTCTCAAATTTTCTCTTTTTATTATTTTTTTTAGCTTCTAATTCTTTCTTGACAAGCTCAACTTCTGATAATTGCACCTCTTTCGAAAGATTAATCAATTGATATGAGCTATCATCAGGAGGGAGTACTATGTCTCTTGGCAGTCTTGCTCTCTAAATCTGGTAATTAGAAGTGACTTTGTCGATGAGAGGCCCCAACTTCATTCTTCGTGTTCTCTTTCATGCTTGAATTAACTGTTTCGAGGTTCTTGATGGATTCGGTTCCTCATAAATGAATTCTACTTGGACCAGGCCATGAGTAGCAGAAATAAACTACTTTGCATCAAATTACCTAAGTACTCTCAATGAAGCGTAACTTACAACGCCCCATAGCCCTAATAACGGTATCCATGGCTCATTTCATTCACGATACAACAAGGGCACACGAGGCATCCAAGGTGCCATCCATTTGATTTCATCCTCAGTAAACCTTCGTAAGAAAAGGACCCATTCTTTCTTAGTCTTTAATGTCGACCATTAGCTTTTACAAAACTCTTTGATTGGTGCCTTATTTCGAAGATATGGTTTCAAAAATGCACTCTTCCCACATTTGAAATGACTTCTAACCCATATGTATAATAGAGATGCACATCCTATGAATCGTCATTTTCTATTTTGTCGACAAAAATTCAATGACCTGATGATTTCGGCTAGGACTGCTAGAGTGGGATTAATTGCTTGGGTTTTAATTTGCTCGAAAAAGTCTACCATAGTTATCTCAATGTAACCCAAAGTCTTCGAAAAGATTACCATGCCATACAATGCTAGAGCAAACACATCCATACCTTGATCATCATCTAAATGCTCCTGAATGAAGTTTCGAAGAAAGTCTCAACGAATGCCGAGATGTTCACCTTTAGACTTTGTGATGGAATCAATGGTTTCTACTTTAACCCTCATAAGCTTGGCTAACCTTTTACAATAACCTGATTTTGGCTTTCGGGTAAATACTTTATCTAGACATTGTAGTTCTATCCTAAGCAAAATCAAATACTCCTCGATAGTTGGCACCAAATCTTTCTGATTAAAAGTGAAGCATCAATAGGATGGATCCCAAAACTATATAGCTGCTTTAACCAGCTGTTCATCGATCACTACTGAAATGAGAGATACAATCTGCCCATACTTTTTGTAAAAGATTTCTTTTTTTCTTCATTTAACTGACCCCAGACAGCAGCTAACTCTTTTTAAATCATTCTGTGTGAGATCTAAGTACACTTTTTCAGGTAATTCAGACACATAACCAGTAGGTAAATAATCTCCATTCTTTTGTTGAACTTCTTTCGATCAAACATGTACTTTATTATACGATTCACATAGTACACTAACTGAAGATGATCAAATCTATAGTTCTATGAGATCCATGAAAATTTCTTGAGAGAAATATGTCGTAAAGTAAATATCTTGATGCAAAACTGTATGCTATGATTACTGCAAAAAGAAAAAAAAATGAAACAAAATTGAGTTAGTGTGAGGATGTGGTTTAAGAAAAAAAAATTTTTGTTTTTAGTGTTTTGAGATTTTTTTTGTTTGTTTTGTTTGTTTCGTATTATACACAACTTTTATTCTTAGGTATTTCCTATAAGAAGATGGACAAAGCTCTACATAAGGTTGATTTTCTAGGCTTATTATATGCTGGGTTTGGATTGACAAGGTCTAAAGGTTCTCAAATTGTTCCTCACTATCATCCATGTTAGACTAGTAAGGTACCCCAATCCTCACCTATTACAAGCTATGAACGAAAAGGGTTTAATTTAAGTGGAAGTATTTCGCTTGTCATTGTGGAGGTTATCACCTCACGAGAGTATAGAGCTCATGCATGAGATGCATTGTATGCCATTATGTGCAAATATATCCTAATTTATTGAGAGTAACATATACAAAAAAAAATAAAACATAAGAGGCATAGTAAAATAAATGCGTGTGAATTTTTTATTTTTGATTTGTTTTATTTTTTTTGACCTTTTTACTAAAAATGAAGAATAAAAATTTAAAAAATTGATTAAGACTATTTAAATCAAAATTTGAAGATAACAAGTAGTTAATTTTGGCCTGACTCTCGAAAACAAAAGGCTTCCCCAGTGGAGTCGCCAAACTGTCATAACAGTTTTGTGTCTGCCCGACGAATTTGGAAACGAAATAAAAAAAATAACGGAGTCGCCACCAATCTTTTTTGGCTAGGTGCGATTGGCCACCTACTAAATCATATCCATTTAATAAAGTTTTAAAATTAATTAAAATTTATTAAAAAGATAATTTTACGATCTACGAAACAGTCTGGGTTCGAGAGTCGGTTATACGTGTGGAAGGATTAGCACCCCCACAACGCCCGTTAAAAAATGATACCAATTAACAACGTGTTATCCTTTGATTTTGATAAAAATAGTCCAATTTTCGATGTTTGAAAAATAATTTCCTTGATTTTTTATTTATTAGAAAAGAAAATTATTCTCGAGAAAAATAAATTAAAACATTTTTATTGAAATAATTCTTAAAATGTTCCAGTACGTTGGTAACATTAGAAAAACTTTTTCTCACCTAGAGATTTCTTAAGCATCGCTTCTCGGAATACCTAAAAAATCTCATCCTCGGAGGCTCGAATTTATTTTTTGTAAAAAATGTCATGAATGTAATGCAAAATGTTACCATGTTAATGCATACATTTTATTCTCCTTTGTTAGAAATTTCATTAATTATTTTATTAATATTTTTATTTAAAATTTTGAAGAAAAATGAAATTTTCATTATATTGAAGATTTTCTATAAATATTTCAATATACTGGTAATATTTTACAAAAATCTTCTCATTTAGGGATTTCTTAAAGCATCTCTACTCGAAATACTTTTAGAATCCCATATCGGATAAAATTTCTTTTCTTTTCATTTTTATTACTTATATTTTTAATATATTAATCAATTTTTATTTAATATTATTTTATAACCAAAAAAAAGGAAAATTTTTATTTTTATTGAAAATTTTTTTATAAATACTCTAATACATTGGTAATATTTAAAAAAAAATCTTCTCACCTAGAGATTCTTAGGCATCACTACTCGGAATACCTTTGAATCTTATCGTCGGATAAAAATTTCCTTTTCTCTCATTTTTTATTACTTTAGTATTATTATTAAATTTATTTTTATATTATTTTGAAAGTTTATTTTAAAAATTAACAAAATTATAAACAAATTTAACTACATATTTCATCATTTAATCTAACAAATATAAATATTTTAATATGCATAAATATTAATAAAATAATATATAAAAAATAAGATAAATTTTAAAAAAAAATTTTACCTAAATCGGATCAATCAACGATCCGATCAATGTGCGGTTCGGTTCGACGGTTCGGTCCGACGGTTCAGCTCGATTTGGGCACGATCTGAGTGGCTCAGCGGTTCAGTACTGGTTCAGTTCAGTCTGGGCAGTTTGGTTTCGGTTCAGTCAGACCGATCAGAGGCTGATGAAAGAAGAGGGTCGTGAATCGGATGCGCGGATCCCAGGTCGGGTCACGGGTCCACGCGCGAATCCTCGGTGCTTAAAACGACGTCGTCTTGGATGTTTATTGAAACGACATCGTTTTGGCTATTGACAACTTATATAAAATTTTTAAAAAAAATTTTACTCATTTCCTTCATTTTTTAGACAAAAAAAAAAGCTTTTCTTCTCTCTTTTTTTTTTCTTCAGCCAAATACAGATGGCCTGTCGACCGTTCCTCCACCGTCGTTATCGCCTTTCGTCGGTCAATAGCAGCCGTTGGCGGTGGTTGAAAATTTCTCAGAAAACACCAAAATGTTTTTCTCGGCTTTCTGAGTTCAGATCTGAGGTCCTTTTCACCAAAAAAAATCTCCACTTCCTTAGATCTGCTGATGAAGTTTCGGTGAGATTTTTTTTTGTATTTTGACCCTTTTTTTTCTTACTAACCCCTTTTTTTTTCTTCTTCGTGCAAGAAGCTCGGCGCTGGGTTCCTCCCTACAAGGAAGACTGTGTATATATTTTTTGTGTTTTTTTCCTTTCGTTTTTGCAGCGTCTCTCCTCATTTTTTCTTCTATTTTTTGGTTTGACTAAGAGCTCTATTTATAGAACTCCGACCGTGCGTATTTAGGGAAAAGGGCATGGGGCTCGGCATGAGGTGTAAGCACGAGCCCCATGCCTCTTTTATTTATTTCTGTCTTATTTGATAGTTTGTCAACGATATGAGTAATTATAGGGGTGAAGGGTAGGGTATAGTGATCAAAAGGGAGGGATGTAGGGTCTAGTGGTCCCGGGGACGGCACCACTGCCATCCTCAATTTTTTTGTTCTGTTTTGTTTTTTTTATTATTTTTTTATATTTTTTATTATTTTTTGTATTTTATATTTATATTACGTATTTTGTATTTCTAAACAAATTAATGTCCACATTTTTAATAATAGATTTTTGTAAAAAAGTTCAAGTTCAATTTTAATATATGATAATTTTTTATAATAATATTATTATTGTTTCATTCAAATTTAAAATTTTTTTCATTAAATTTTTTTATTAAATATATTCATGGTAGGTTTATTCTATCTTGCCAATATGAAATTTTTAATTTCGTTTCTACTATTAACCAATATTCAATTTTTGATAATTTTAAATATAAAAAAATTTATTAATGATTGATAATTAAATTATTATTAATTTAATATTATTTTATCAATAAATTATTATTAAATTATCAATAATATATAATTAAATGATCAATAATTTATTATTAAATTATAATTAATTTAATTTTAAATTATTTTTGATTTATTATAACTGATTTATTAATAATTTATTAATAATTAACTAATTTAAAAATTATTATTAATTTATAATTAAATTATTAATAATTTACATCTAAATTGACAACGATTTAGCCTATTTTTTATCATATTTTTTATAATAGCAATTTTCTCTGTCCCTAATTGTACCTTTTCAACGTGTTTTTGTCAATAAAGGCCAAGACGTGTGAGTCATGATGCCCTTACCGAGGCTGAAGGTATCTTGGTTTGTTTTTTTTTTTTCAGTTTCTTTCTCATCGATATAGATCACGTTTCTTTCTCATTGATACGGGACACGTTTCTTTCTTATTGATATAGGACACGTTGCAGTCACTCTGTAGGACCATTTCGAAGAAGACAAATGTGATATAGCGAGACTAACAGGTAAAAGAAAATTACTTATTTGACCACATTTTTTTCAGAGTTTTCATTTTAATTATTTAATTTTGAAAAATCACGTTTGACCAACGTTTATCAATATTATTGTTTTGGTCCTTCTGTTGTTAAAGATACCGAAACTATTACTTGACATCTCATATCAGCACATATTGTATAGCCGTACATGTCACGCATCTAAGTAAAAAATGATCAAAACGTTACTTTCTTTATTGGGTGAACAAAGCAAAATATCTAAAAAAAAATCTGGTGACAAAAGAAAAAGGTTTACTCTAAATTCCATCTTTAACTCTAAATTGCCTGCAATAAAGGTGATAATTATTAGTATACTAAAATTATTCAAAATATAATTATATCCATATTGCTCTTCGTTTAAAATTCCAAATATATCAATATTAACCCTAAACTTTGATTGTTACTATGCTTTGAAGAAATGATTCTTTAAAAGATTTAAAATTTTGTTTACACATAAAACCTACTTATTATTTGATTTAGATATGATAATTTAAAATATGATATGATAAAATAACATAAAAGTGATAAAAAAATAAGATGATGACATAGATTAAAATTTTAATAAAAATTACATATAAATTTAACAAAAATAAAAATATATTTTCGTATTTTTTGTATTGATGCAAATTGCAGGACAAACAATTTCATGTAAAAATCGTATGAATTGTTGGTACTTTACACGATATAAATACATGAAATATTATATCTACTTGGATCACTCACAATTTTGGAATTGAATTTGTTTTTAATAAAGTTATAAAATTTCAAGTTATGTTCTACCATTATAAGAAATGATTTTGTTAAAGAGAGTTCTAAGATACTATTTAAGGTTACCATAATTGATTAATATATTTTCCTAAGGCTGTGGATTTCATTAAATTAATTGTTAATTATTGCGTTTATAATTGATTAATATATTTTCCTAATGCTTTGGACTTCATTAAATTAATTGTTAATTATTGCATTTAATACAAAAATATTATTATTAATAATAACTTAACTAACTTTAAAGAGAGTTATTGGAGCACTTGTTAGTAAATTCCTATAAGAAATTATTAAGATTATCACATTAGCAACCCTAAATTGATTTAAAGATAATCCAATGGTTAGAGTTTAAAGCTTTCAATTCATTGGTATTAATTAAGTTTTAATTTTAAGGATTAGAATAGTGATGTTTAAGAAATATGAGAAGATGATCAATTATGGTGTAATCCAACACTTTGAGAAGATTTATGCAACATAATTGTAACTATAGAACAATTAAAATAACAATAAATTATTAGTAATATATATGACTATTAAATTTTAGATAATATTATAGGTAAAAGGAATTTGTAAGACTTAATATATAATTAATTTCCACTAATTATATATGATTATTTAAGTGATTTTTAAGGGAAAAAACTCATTTTTAAAAATAAAAGATAAAATCAAGATTTCAAAATGATAAAACTGATAGGCTACAGTTGGTAAACACTTTTACTTTTTTTTTATATATATAATATAAGTAAATTTTGATAATTTTGTATATAATTTTGATAACTTTTGATGAAATTTTAGTAATCTTAAATATAATTTGGGTAACTTTTGATATTAATTTGATAATTTGTGATATAATTTTTGTAATCATTGATATAATTTTGATAATTTTTTATAAAATTTTGATAATGATGTAATTTTAATAACCTTCAGGTAATGTAAGATATATTTTTAGTAATTATTGAAAAAATTTATGTCTCATATTTAACAATAAATTTTTGTAAAAAAATGCGGGTTCAATTCTAATATAAAATTATTTTTTATATAATAACATTATTGTTTCATTCAAATTTAGAACTTTTTTATTAATTTTTTTTGTTAAATATGTTCATGGTAGGTTTATTCTACCTTCCCAAGATGAAATTTCTAATTTTGTTTCTGTTAGTAATTAATGTTCAATTCTCACAACATCAAATATGAAAAAAATTATCAATGATTGACAATTAAGTTATTATTGATTTTGTATTATTTTATCAACAGCTTACTACTAAACTATTAATAATATACTGCTAAATTTTCAATAATTTACTACCAAATTATCATTAATTTACTATTAAATTACTAATTATTTGTTATAACTAATTTACTATTAATTTATCGATAATTTACTACAAAGTTATTAATGATTAATTAATTTAGTAAAAATTATTATTGATTTACAACTAAGTTATTAATGATTTATTATTAAATTATCAATAATTTATATCTAAATTATCAATGATTTACTATTATATTATTATGTATTTAGTACTATGTTATCATTGATTTACTATTTAGTTTTCAATTATTTATTACAAAATTATCACAGATTTATTACTAAATTAACCATAATTCATTATCAAGTTTTTCCTTATATATATATATTAAATTATCCATGTTTTACTATTATATTATCATTGATTAACTATTAAG
This sequence comes from Durio zibethinus, assembly GCF_002303985.1. The sequence continues at coordinate 26,630,815 of NW_019168048.1, read as the reverse complement.
TCATTGGTAATTAACTACAGCTAAGTTTTATTGATTTACTTTTAAGTTTTCAATAATTAACTACTAAATTATCATTGATTTATTACTAAAATATTTATGATTTATAACTAAATTTATCAATTAATTATTACTAAACTGAAACTGATTTATTTTTAATTTAATATTAATTTACTATTAAGTTATCATTTATTTATTATTAAGTTATCAGTGATTAACTATTTAGTAATAATTTGTTTTTATTAACCTATCATTTATTTGCTAATATTTTGTTACGTAGCTACAACTATAAAACATGAAATTTAAAAAGTTCACTAATAATATATCAGATAATTTTCTTTTGATATTAAATATTATTTTTATTCAAATTTAAAATTTCTTCACTAATTTTTATTTAATAAGTTAACGGTAGGTTTATCTTAGCCCCAACATGAAAGTTTTGACTTCGTTTCTATTAATAACCAGAATTCAATCACTGGTAACTTCAAGTATAAGAATTCAATCACTGGTAACTTCAAGTATAAAAAAAGTTATAAATGATTGATAATTAAGTTATCAATAATTTACTACTATGCTATCAATGTTTTATTAGTAAATTATCAATTATTTACTACTAATTTATGAATGATTTGTCATTAAGTTATGAATCATTTACTGTTAAGTTATTACTAATTTTTATTAAATTATTAGAGATTTATCACTATGTTATTGATAATTTATTGTAAAGTTATAACTGATTTATTATTAATTTACCGATGATTTACTAAAAAGTTATCAATGATTAACTAATTTACTACTAAATATCACTGATTTACAACTATATTATTAGTAATTTACTATTATGTTATTAGTAATTTCTACTAAATTATCAATGATTTACAATTATATTTTTATATATTTACTATTATGTTATTATTTATTTACTACTTAATTTTTTATTATTTATTATAAAATTATTACTAATTTATATTAAATTAATGATTATGTTATCGATAACTTACTACTAAGTTATACTTACTTACAAGTGTTTAATGATTAAATACTAAACTATCAATTATTTACTACTAACTTATCATTACTTTACTACTAAATTATCATTAAATTAAAGCTAATTTATTATTAAATTATCACTAATTTACTATTAAGTTATCATTGATTTATTATAAAGTTATCAATAATTAACTACTAAGTTATCACTTATTTTTTGTTAATTACATTTGATTTAGTACTATATTGTTATGCATTTACAACTTTATTATGATTGATTTACCACCAAAGTATTATGCATTTATTATTATATTATTATTGATTTATTAAAAAGTTATCAATTATTGACTACTAAATTATCAGTCATTTAATATTAAGTTATCTATAGTTTTCTTTTAAGTTATACTAATTATATTTAAGTTTTCAAATATTAATTATTAAATTATTAATTACCTACTACTATATTATTATTGATTTATGTATATCTAAAAAGAAAGTAACCATGATATATGCTAGATGATATAATTTGTAAGGTAGAGAACAAAAGAAGAAAAAGTTCAAGTGTAAATAACTTGAAAAGTATGAGTAAATACTCTTAATTTATTATCTGTAGTTTAACATGCAATAATGAGTTAAAATCATAACTTTTTATATTAATACAAGTATTAAAATTAAATTAAATAAATATATAATATATATTAAGTAAATACATCTAAGATATTCTTCAAAATTTTTAATTTATGGTAAATAGTACATATTAAGATAAACTTTATTGTTGATTTGATTGAACTATTAGTGTATGTATTTTCATAGATGTTAGCGAAGTATAGTTATATATAAAAAGATTAAAAATTTTGAAATATTCTATCACCAATACAACAATAACAACAAACTAAGTCTTATATCTCATAACTCTAAAATCGGCTGTATGAAAGGACAAAAAAAGAATCATGTTAGGTCAAACTTTTAAATTTTCTTACGCCACTTATTTTTATAAAAAATAAAATTTTCATCTACTTTCATAACCTTCATATTATTTCTTATTACTTGCATCCACATCTTTCATCTTCTACCTCTTGAAGTTTGCTTTATGTTTCTATCACCAATAAATGGAATAAGCTTTGTTTTATGTTTCTATCTTTAAGTATATAATCTTAAATAAAAAAATTATTATACGTATGATAAAAGCAATGAGAATAAATTTAATAAATAAATTTTTTAAAAATTAAACGGATAACAATTTAAAAAAAATATTAAATTTACAATAATTGCTTCGCATTCTTCGTAAAAATTTCTACTAAACAAAAAGATAGGATATTTTTAATTGCTACTTCATTCTTATTACCATCATTCAAAATGATTTATATATATATATATATATATATTTATGCCAATCAACTTTGCTATTTAGAAAGATTAAAATATACTTTAAAGGTCATAATAGCTTAAATAATGTTTAACTCTATGTTATTTTTTTGAATAAGTATAAACTATGATATCTTTTTCAAATAAAATATTTGAATTATTTTCTTCAACCCATATAACAACAACTTGATCAACAAATGAACGATTATAAAGTTGTTAATCTAAATTAACATTTTTATAATACAAATTTCAAATTGCTCAAAAAAAGATATATCCTTTATTCTATGCAAGACTTGGGCATAAGGATTTTCTTCTAAAATTATCATTAGTTTTTCCATCACTTTTATACTTAAATTTTCAAGGTATTTTATTCTCATTTTATTTTGAAATTTACTACTGTATCATAAAAGTATAGTTAAAATAATATAAATTAATCAACTCAAACTTGAAATAATTCAATACTCAAATTGAGTATAAATAAATTTTTTACTTATTTTAAATTTTAATTTAATTAAAAATAATATAATACACATAATGATAAAAATGAATTAAGTTGACTATAATTCAATTGATTTTAAAAAGTCAATAATTTAATAGTTACTTAAAACCTGAAATGATTAAACATAACCAAAATTTGAATTGAAATGGTAATCCAATCAAAATTCAATATTTCTTATTCATCTTTTGTAATAATTTAAAAGTTCCTTATTTAAGTTTTTTTCTCCTTCGTCTTCAATGCCTTATTTTTATTGTTTTTGTGGTTGAATTAATTAATTACTTTTAAGAGTATTTTTAACTGAAATTACAATTATAGTAATTGATGTACTTTTTTTATTTTAATTTAGGAAAATTGAATCTAGTTTTTTAAACAAAGAGAAGTATGCACCAATTATTAAGTCAAATTTTGTTTAGGTGCACAAATGAATAATTGAGTACAATATGAATAGAAGTAGATAAAAAAATTGACGTAATCTAATTAGTTGTTAATCCTAAGTCTAAAACCTAACTCGAACTTATGAAAAGTCAAAATTCAAATAATTAAAATACTAAATGCACAATTAAATAAAGATTTATCAATTAAATTTGCTAATGAATGCTCTTAAATCATTATTAAATTTAGTTAAATTATAATTTATAATAATATATTTTATATTAAATGTAATAGTGATAATTAATTTGATAAATTTAAATTCTTTTAAACAAATATTACCTAATATCGTAATTTTAAAAATTTTGATATAATAGAGAACATTCTTCAACTTATATAAAAAGAGAAAATGAAGGAGTATACAATTTTTTCTCTAAATAAAAGAGTTTCATATTAATCCTAAAGAAATTTGAGATCAATATATTTGTATATTTTTCATTGAAATATCATATAGTATTAACCTTCTTTATTTATGGAGAAGATAGAGTTATGTATAACTAATTAATCTTTCGTCTCATTTTTCTACTTAGAATAATCTTCCATTAATGCTTCCATCAATTGAATGGAATTGTATGTTATATCAATTGAAAGCTTAATTTTTCTTTTATTTAAAAAAATATTAACATAAATTTTATTAAAAAACACTAAAAATACATAATTTTAAAAAATAAAATAAAATGCTAACCTTGGTACTTGCCATGTTTTCTTAAGAAAATTCTAATTCTAAGAATAACAAACTTGTTCTGTAATATCTATATAATTTATAATGATTTCATTTTCAGCATTAACAACATAAATTTTTATAAATGAATGTAATTTTGGCATAAATACATTCAAAAAATAGTTCCAATGAATTTTATCATATCTTTAAAGAATTAAATAAAAACAATTAATTTTACTATACTTGATTATTTTTTATTTAAAATAATTCATGTTAAGTCATTCAACCACCTGAATGATAAAAAAAAAGTGAGCAATTTGATAAAATTGAGAAAGATTAAATAATCTTGAGATATAAATTAATCATATATATACATATTAAGAAAAAAGTTATGAGAAAATTAAATTAATTATTATTTTAATTAAGATGAATAATTTTTATGATAATTTAACGAGACTCAATCTTGAGCTACTGATAGCTCTACTACCTCCTATAGGTAAAAAGTCTAATTAAAGTGCTCAATAAATCATATAATGCATATTGTTAGTGGAAAAGGGTATAATTGTTTGCATTTGATTTTATATTAGTTTTTATTCATAGGAATAACAATTATAAAATCCTATAAAAAAATACAAAAGAAAAATTAATTATAAAGGTTAAACTAAACTTATAAAAATGATATATTAAAGAATTATTTCAAGGGATTAAAAAATTTTAATTATGTTATCAACAATCAAATGAATCAACTAATAAAACATATAAATAATAAAATCATTAACATACATATATAGCTAATATATTAAAACAAAAAATTGAAGGCAAAATATAGAAAAAAAAATGTTTCGATGACTTAATTATGATTGTCTTTACCGAATTTATTTATTAATATAAGCTACACATATAATTGTTTTTATAACAACTAAAGAAACAAACTCTATATAATTGTTTTATTTCTATGCACACCAAGTTTTGATCCCATTCTATTTATATTTTCATTTGATTTGAAAAATTATTTTACTTATAAAAAGAGTCTAATAATAAAAAATTATTTAAATTAAAATTTATAAAAAAAATTACTAATGACATTTTAATAAATCATTTTTAATATTTTTTAAATTAAAATTTTATTAAACATATTTTAGTCAATCACTTTTAATCTTTTTTTAGTTTAATTATAAAAAAAGAGTAATAATAAAAATTTCATTTAAATTAAAATTTATAAAAACATTTACCAAGGATAAGTTAGCAAATCATTTTTAACACTTTTGGAATTAAAATTTAAAAATTCTAAATAGTCTAATTTCACAAAAATTCAATTTTTAATTTTAATTAATTTAAATTGAATTTAAATAGATTAATAAAATTTGTATTTTCATTTAATGTGAAAAATCATCATTCTACTTATAAAAAAGAGTATAACAATAAAAAAGTCATTTAAATTAAAATTTAATTTATAAAATATTACTAATAATATCTTAATCGATCACTTTCAATATTTTTGGAATTAAAATTTTTTAATAGTATTTTAGTCATTTTTCTTACTTTTTTAGATTAATTGTAAAAGAAAAAAATTGATAATAAACAAATTAATTTAAATTAAAATTTATAAAAACATTTATTAAGGATATTTTAGCCATTCATTTTTAACACTTTTAAAATTAAAATTTTAAAATCTTAAATAGTTTAATTTCACATAAACTCTATTTTAGTTTTAGTTTATTTAAACTAAACTTAAATAAATTAATAAAAGTTATACATTTAAGAATAAATTTATTAATTTAAAATTTTATAAAGATGTTTAAATCGATCACTATTAGAACTTTTGAAATTCACACTTTATATATAAATGATATTAATTTATTATGTAAATGTGTTGCATGTGATTATATATGTCAAAATAATTATTTAGAGTTAAATTTATTGATTTATCATTTTTTTATTAATGTTTCATTTTCATCCATTAAAATTATTAATATTTTATTTTATTTTTAAAAAAATTGTCTTTATGATCCACTACTAGACATTTTTAATGTAAAATAGGAAAGAAAAACTTATTAATACCGTTTATTTGACTATATTAAAAATAAAAAAGAAATGAATAAAAATGAAATATTATAATTTTGAATTTCATCAAACATAATTTTTAAAATAAGATTTTATGATTTAATAAAGAGTTAAATATTTTATGATTTAATATTTTATGATTTATTATTAAATAAACTTTTAATAAAGAGTTAAATAAGAGTTTATGATTTAGTATAGTTATATAATGATGTATTAAAAATATTACTAAATTTAGATCGCAACAAAAATCATGGTTTAGTATGCTTTTTATCATGGAGATTGTTAAGAGATTTAAATTCTTTTTCTAATGACTTAATATCAAATAGGAATCTAAGCATTTTGTTATCATAGTTTCTGATATGTTTAACTTGATTTTGACGGATAAGATATTATGGGTCAATTAAGATTCTTAATATGGCTTTACAATTTTCAAATGGAATTCATTTTTTGTTTTTCAAACAAAAGATTTTATAAAATCAATAGGTATTTAAAATTTTTTATTATATTTGAAAACTTTAGAATTTCAGGGGTTACAAGTTAATTATAATTTCTTATAATTGCATATAGTAAACTATTTATGACCTTCTACTATAATCTTCCATTCTTTCTCTTGGCAAGCTTCTTGCTCGAAAATTTATGCTTTTGTATCAAATGTTGCAAGTTTTAAATCGTGTTCTCAAACTCACCTTTTGAATGATATTATGCAATTCTGCCCTTGAAGCAACAGGTTCAAGGCTAGATCTAAGAAGTACGCTCAATTTTAAAGAAAATCTAACATGAGAATATGAAAGAGAAGGTTGAAAGGAAGGAGTGGGTGAAATTTGGTGTAAATCCGACAGTATTTTAAAGTTTTAAGTTGCGACTTTGGATCCAGATCTGGACGGTTCGAAACTACTTCGGGCAAAAGCAAGCATGGATCTAAGACAAGAAGGTCGATAAAAGTATTTGATGAAATTTTAGGATCAAAAGCTGATCAACCAACGGCGATCGACAGTGACTTGATGGCAACTGACATGACGGTGACGATAGAATCTAGGTAGCTTGATTTTCGGTGGTTTCACTTTTAGAAAGAGATGCTCTCTCTCTCTCTTTTTGTTTTTGGTAGAGAGAGAAACAAATGAAGCAATTTTCTTTTAGCTTTTATAGTAGAAAAAAAAAAAAAAACTTTACTCTAATTGAATGCATGTGTGTCACATTACGCTAACCTAGTCCTATTTTGAATCAATTAAAAAATATTTAATTTTAAATTAAATTAAATTAAAAATAATATACTTAATTGAAAAAAATTAAAATTAAATTTTAAATTGAGCATTTAATCAAGTGAATTTAATTACTTTCCTCTTAAATAAGATGAAAAAATCTTAGGAGTAATTTATGAATAAAGTCTAAGATATTGTGTGATAAATTAAAAAAATTTAACACTAAAAATTTAAATACTCGCAAGTGAAAATCGTCTTTTGGAACAAAAATTAATTGACAATCTGTAAACAATTATTGGTTCTTTCTTTGTCTACAGACAAGCTTCAGTCTTTTTGTAAAATCACCGATCTGCTTATGAAAAGAACTCATTTCATTTTAAAGTCAGAGCATATCGCAGGTGTTTTATATTAAATCCACAAGTTGTCCATTAAAAAAAAATTATTGACAATAAAAATCAAATTTAAACTTTATAAATAAAATATTTGATGCTAATCAATCTTGTTGATAAAATCAGCCATTCATATCCAAAAAAAAATAAGAATAAAAAAACAAAGGAAATAGGACCTGGATCTCATTTGATTCGTAGCCTCGAGAATTGGGCCGAATGAAAAAGGACAAAGTACCCTGAACTTGTCTTCACCACATGAAATGGGTTTATCCTGATCCACTCCTACGCCACAAATGTCATTTTCGTACCCACAATCTCTCTGTTCTATTTTGTTATCGCCATAAAAAAAAAAAAAAAAAAAGTAAAACATTGCAAACTAGTCAAAATATTCTCTATCTTCCCGGCAAGAAATTTTATTCTCCAGTAACAACTCATGCGTTTTTCATCTTGGGGAAGAGCTTTTAATGTTTAAGCGTCAGTGTTATAATAATTCAATAAGTTTCTTTAAAAAACATTCGTATGAAAAAAATAGGATAAATAAAACTATGTATGAACTTAAAAACTTAAATATTCAAAATAATTGATTATTAATATATTACTTCATTAATTATTAAAGTAGCTCCTTTGCAGACGGGATTCTACTATTGCCTATCGCATACAGTAGTAAAAGTGCTCCAGAAAAAGCAGCCGAGATGTGTGTTGAAAGTAACTGGAAACGAAAGGCAGTGGAAATAATCAAGTAACCTGTGACTAGGTTTTCGGGCTATTACATTTTTAGGATGCTTTAGAGATTGAAAGTAGCCCAATCCCAACACATTTTGTTTTTCTTGTTTGCAACACTACGGCTACCCTCTACGACAAGTTAAACAAAAATGAGTTCATTTTTATTCTACAAATATCGCATTAATTAATTAATTGTTAATTTTAAAACTATTCATGATCTGTATCATATGGTTTAATTTGACATACATATCCTTGCCTAGCGTATCCATATATCTATAATAGTATTTTACAATTTTACAAGTTACAATATTTCCTACCCTTTTTTTTTTGTTCTTCCCTTCTTAATTTAAGCTATTCAAAATATTGCTTGTAACTTGCTTATGCACCAACAAGTGGGATGGGCTCGATTATCAAAGACTTAACTCGGTTCCTAGATCTTTCATCTGGGGCTCCATGCCCATCTGCGTGCTGATAGTGGCAATGGGCCTGGCGAGCAAGGTTAAATGCCGTTGCTACGAAAACCTCGTCAAAAGGAGAGCATCCAATTCCATCTTTGTTCAACTTTTTCCAAGCTTCGTCTATCAAATTGCTGATGTATTTTCCAGCCGATTCCTCTGACATACCAGTTTCATGCATGTAACATAGGATACCTGAAATGTCACCTCTCTCTATTTCAGCCTGCATCAGAACGAAAAATAAAAGGAATCAAAAGGGCCAACAAAATCAGAGGAAAAGGTTGTATTTGAAACAGTCAAAACCAAAATGTATATTAGATGTATGCACCTTTGAACTAACTAAGTCATTGCACAGTCGAAAGATAAAGGATGACCAACGCAAGAGATTATGGTACTTTTCGATGCCCTCAAGCTCCTCCCTTGTTCTGTTGTGACCCAGTAAAATGTAGGCATGAGCCAACAATACAGTCCCCGAGACTGACCTCCATCCATTTTCAAAATATTCCTCAACTCCTGGTATTTGCTTGTTGTAACACCATTTTGCCTCTTGTAAGAACGCCTTCAATAAATCAACCCACTGTAAGAAAAAGTAAGACGTCAATGCTTATAGCAAAAGACATTTGAATAAAACACACACACATATATATATATATATATGTGTGTGTGTGTGTGTGTGTGTGTGTGTGTGTGTGAAATTTAAATAAAATTGAGTCTATAGAATATATAGTATACCGATTTTGTCAAGTATGGTAGAGCAACTTCCCCTCCCTCCCTCAAAATGTCGTAAGTCATCTCATTGACGGTATTGTAAAGAGCTAAGAAGCATAACTTCATGTAATCTGGAAGGTCTTGCACAATATTGACATCCCATCTGCAAAATAACATTAAGAATCAGTAACTATTAACTAAATTATAGGTGGATGAGAGAATTCTTTAACGATACTAACCTTTCAACGGCATCTGTAAACTGCTCCAATTCATCCACAGTTCCGTAAATATCATAAACATCATCCAGGATGGTTATCAGTTTAAAAACTTTTGTCAGAGATTTTCTGCAGTAACTAAATTGAGGTTCAGACACCATCCCCAGAGTCCAGAAGAAGCATTCCATTAGTCTGTCTCTAGCGAAGCTCAGCTTCTTTGAGAGTCCCATAGCTCTCCACCATCTAAATCACACAAGAGAAGCCAAATTAATTTCTATCTATCCAATAAGCCCGTGGTTATTTGTTTTGAAGCTCCAAATTAAAGTATACACTTATATATTTTTGCTTTTGAAGAATCTGACCTTGACAATTCTCGCAGTTCGCTCTGGTGCTCGAATTGTAGCCTGTTAAAATCCAATTTAGCCAGTTCAAGAACCACCTGGTTTACATCTTGTCTTCTACTGTACGATTCGATGGTCCAACGTGCTTCCAGCCTTTGCATTCTGCGGTTCAAAGGAAGCTCCAAAGCATGACCTACTTGTTCAGCTAGGCTTTTGTGTATGTTTACTTTGGGATCCTTGAGATACATTGTTGTGAACTCCTTGGCTTCGTCCAAGATATTTTCTCCTTCAATGGAAAAGTATGAAGCTTCATACAGGCTTAGCATTCCCTTCACATCTTCGCTAAGGTTTGCCTTGAAAGAGCCATTTTGGTCTTTGAAACCACTAAATACGTCTGTGTTTAGACAAAGTGCATCATTCAATCAAAATATCTATTCGTTATGTGTAAATTAAACTTGGAATATGGAAGATTACATAAAAGCACGCTTTACAAGACCAACGTTTCAACTTGGCAATTTTCTGGAAGGAAACGAAGTCAAGAGTGACCATAAATATCACATAACTGATAAATTATAATTGTGTTTGTTTATTTTATATTTTCGCGTAAAATATAAAATGAATATTGTTTGATTTTAAAAATTTAAACATTTTTAGTCTTTTTTAATTTATTTACATAAATTTTGAAAGATAAATAAATAATTTTATTCTAAAAAAATCAGAAGCAATAAAAACAATTCAACTTGATTTAGAAAATTTTGATTTTCACTTCATGAATTATAAACCAAAAAAATAAAAATAATTAATATTCTAATCAAAATTTAACCCCAAATAATGAGAAATCGTATAAATTAAGGTTAAGTTTGGATTCTATCACAATTTTGGTGTGGTGTGATCAAGCTTTTTACATTATTATTTGAGTCAAAATATTAATTTTAGTGAGATCTATTCAATATAAAATTTTCATTGATATATTTTTTTCAATCACAATCAATTATAATTATAATAGTTTTTATTATTATTTTTAATTTCATCGTTCATGTAAATGAGACCTAAATCAAAATATTAAGGTTGAAATTGATTTTTTATTTTTTAATTGGGCTCTAACTGTGGTTATAGATCACTTTTTATTTATTTTCAATATTTAGGTTAATTAAGAATCTATGCTTCCTATCGTTTTCAGTAAATTTTAACTTTAGAAAATTTGAGTTAGAAGTCAATCAGTCACAACTCTTGATTTCACTGTCCACACCTTTGTTTATTGCCCTTTGATTTTGTTTCAGTACACAGTTTTAAGACTGTCTGTCCTCACTTTTTTTCTTTTTTAATTTTTCCGATCTATAAAGATGCTCCTTTCGTTTTTCCTTCCTCTTTGCTAGGAGGTTGGATAGGGTGCTCTTGCAGACTCATATATTAATGTCCGATTGCCTGTCTAGTACCTGTTTCTGAGAATTGAAAATCAATCTCTTAAACCTATAAAAAGTTAATTCTGTCAGCTTGCAATTCAGAAATTATCCACAATTCCAGAAGAAAAGAAAAAGTACATCAGAACGGTTTAGGAGATGGAACGGAGATCAGTGAAGTGCTTGGCCATATATATAGATCATATGATACGTACCTTGAGAGACCTGATAACCATGCTGTCTAAGGAGCCTGAAGCAGAGAGCAGTGGCATGTAAGCTCTTATTAGTTTCATCTTTCAATGACGCAATTCTATCGAGGGCTCTCCTTATTTCACCCTTGAACCGATACCCCAATCCAAGTCGTTGAACATCATCAATCAGTTCAAGAATCTCCAATGACTCTGCTTCTTTGCACATCATGCTTTTCACCTTGTCCTCCAGTTGCTTTGCTCTATCTTCACAAACCTCAACCTGCAAAGACATTACAAAGAGATAAAGCTTGACCAAAACTAATGTTACTCGAGCTAGAATGTTCATTCACTGATAAATGGTTAAAACAAATTTTAAGAAATATATATAGCTACCTCCTCATCACTGGTCAAGGACTGCAAAAAGTCGTAATTCCACATGTCGGGTTGGTAATTGGCCAATCTCCTGTTTTCTTCAGGAGTTAACTGGGAACTTTGAGTGCTGACGGAGCAACGGATCTTCAATTTCATGGCAGTTCCATGAAGTGCTCTTGGTGTGAAATCTCTTGGAAGCGTACGGGTCAAAAAGCAAGAATAGGGAAAGTGCAAGAGTTCAGCTGCCATTAATGCAAATTACAAAATACTAAACGTCAATTATATGTATTAGTTTCTTGAGGTTCTCTTGGTTTTTCACAAAAATAAGATTATCGGTTGGACCGTATTTATAGACAGAAAACCTGAAGAACGTGACGTAGAACATTGATATTTGCAGGCTAACGTCACAGCAACTTTCACACGTAAAATTCTAGAATTGAGTTTGGGGGGGAGCCACCATAAATTGAGACGGTTTCTTCTTTGAATTTTTTTTTTTCTAATTTAGTTCAGTTAAAAATCTTTCATTTTCGACCCATGTCCATATATCATGAAGATTTCTATATATTATTACGAAAGAGTTGTAGTAGTATTTTGCATTTTTATTTTTTGTGTATCTCATTACTTATCTCTGATTTTATGCTTACGTGGTTTATTTATGAAACACAGCTTTTATGTTGCTATCGGACAAAGTATCCATAATGTTGGTTATGCGCCTTTCATATATGTAGGAAGGTATGCTCTTTATATACAAGACGAACAAACAAACATCAGATTATTTGAAGCTTCCACCGACTATTGCAAAGCAGTTGTCAGTATTTCATTTAGATTTGGGTTCATATTATGAATCATATCTGAATTATAAAAAAAAAAATTTTAATATGATATTTTAATTTTAAAAATTTTTAATTTGATATTTAAATTATAAATTTATTAATTAATATATTATTTATATAATTATTTGCGAGATACATATTATTATTTAAAATTATCACATTAAAAATAAATATTACATTAATTAAGAAATTTATAATTTAAATATCATAATAAAATTTTTTGAAATTTAAATTTCACCTTTTGTTATAATTTAAGAACTATTTTATTATATTAATCCTTTTAAATTTCTAAAATAAGAGGTATAGCTCGAAAATTATGTATGAAATAATGTTTAGTTAAAATTTAATTTACATATACAATTATAACAAAATTTAATAATATCACTTGCGTAATAATAAAATAATCAATAATTACATTTTTTTTTTAAATTTTATCATGGTGTCCTATTGTAAAATATCCACACCGAAATACCTTCCTATTATTCTCACTCTAAATTTATACAAATTACGTGTGAGCTTTTTCTTTTAAATTCTTTTTAGTATACATCAAAGATCAATGTTTAAAACTTAAATTCTTAGCATATGTAAAAAATAAATATATCTTTAATTATGTGAAATTAAAGTATGAAAAAAATTAATTTGTTTTTTTATTTTTATGTTTATTTTTTAAATTTTTTAAAATTTTAATATTATTTTATCTACTTTATCTGTCCTTTTGATTTTCTCTTAATAATATTAAAACCAAAATTTAAAAGAAAATCTGTTTTATTTAATATAAAAATGAAACTCCAAAAAAAATTAAAACCAAAAAATAAAAAAAATCAATTTTAAACTAAATTCTTTATTTACTTTCTTTATCCCCTTCTAAACATTATTTATTCTATTATTTATTTTTTAATTTTTATTTCAAAATTTTAAAAAATGAATTTTGTAAAGCGTATAATTCTAAAATCCGTCAAGTCAAATCTCTTTCCTGTGTACTATGCAATTACAACCAGGAAAAAACTGTGAATGCTCTACCCCAAAAACAGGTGTGATCGTATAATATGGGGAGACACCATCACACCAGTACCAAACAGGTCTCACGAATCTGAGCGTGGCGATAAGGGAAGATCCCGAAGGCTAAGTGTCTGGTTGCCAGCTAATTTCTATTGAAGATTCTCTCACAATGTCGACATCAGGATAACAAAAAAACATACGAAATAACCAAGCATTAAAGGAAGTAAACATCATGCTGGCCTTTTCTCTTTTGTTGACGAGCATCTCTGCCTTGCTGCTATGAACTTGTGATTGTGAATGCCGTGACAGTCCCAATCCATAGACATCAAACACAAACTGAGGTAAAAATTAGACCAATCCAGAATTTACCATGTTGTAATTAACAACCAAAAAAAATAAAGAAAAACTAATTCACAATTGGTTTACGATTTATGTACATAGCAAAAATCTATAAAAAAATTTTCGCTTTGCATCTTGTTAATCACTCAACATGATATAGGACACGAGATTTGGCGATTGAAACATGGGTTGTTCTAACTTACAAATATAATTCAATTATTATACTGCAATATAAACCATCGTTTACTTAAGCATTCATTAAATTCTGCTAATATGCTTGCAGTAATGCTTAATTGTCTCCGTTACATTAGTTCTGTACACTCTACGTCCAGTCTAGGGACGGCAATCAACCCCGTTCCCGACGGGTTTCAATTCGACTCGATCTGATCTTATGAGGTTGAGTTTTTTTTTTTAATTTCGGTTTTCGAGTCGGGTATAGTTATGAAATAATCGGGATTGGATCGGGTTCGGGTATATTTAAAATCCGACTCGATATTATATAAAAAATTATTTTTTTATTTAATTAATTAATTAAATTATTTATTTATTTATATATTTATATAATGATATTTTTAAATATTTATATTTAAAAAATAATATTTTATATTTTTAAAAATAATATTTTATTAATTTCGGGTCGAGTACAATTTACATAATGTCGGGATCGGGTCGGATTCGAGTATAAAAAAATCGAATATGATTAAGTTCGAATATACTAAAGCATAAAATCGGATCGAGTTCGGACGTGATAGAAACTTTGGAAAGCTATTTACATGAGCTCAAATGCCAGCCTCCAATTTGGTTTTGGTGCACTTTTTTCCATTTTTATATTATTCAATATTTACATGAGCTCAAATGGTCCATCGAGTACCAGAGGCCTAAGCCCAAGTTTCAAAATGAACAAAGTAAAAATCAGTGTGGTAAACAAACAGAGTTTTTGATGAACTGTTAGGAACATTTTCGATTTTTGTTTATTTGTTAAATTTAATAAATGATATAAACATCATTTTTATGTTCGATTATTGAATGAGCTGAACACAAAAAGAGATTTGTTTGATTCATTTATGTTTATTAGAGGTGTAAATGACTAGAGCTTTTGATGAATTATTTGAGAATATATTTGATTTTTGTTTGTTTATATTCGTTTATTAAGTTTAATAAATGATATTGAATAACATTTTATGTTTGTTTATTAAATGAACCGAACACGAAATTTGGTTCGTATATGTTCGTGAACAAATTAGTGTAAAATTTGTTTAAAACTTAATTGTTTTTTGTTTGTTTGTTGTTCTTTTATAATAATATTAATAAAATTATATTTTTATCATTTATCCTAATTCTATTTTAAGGTTTGTTTGTTTAAATTATTTACATATGATTTATTTGTTATTTATGAACATGTTTATTTATATATATTTGTGAACATATTCGTTTAATGTTTACAAACGAGCTCATTTAACTTAATTGAACCGAACACAAATCGAACGTAAATATTTTATCATTTAAATGAATTGAACTCAAATGAACAGAGCAATTTTTTTATCGAACACGAATCAAGCTCAAATATCTCTAAAAATAAATGAACAAACCATAAATAAACATTTGTCTGTTTATGTTCGGTTCATTTACATACATAATGTTTGTAAACAAGCTCGTTTAAAGTTTGTTTAAAACTTATTCATTTTTTGCTCATTTGTTGTTCGTTTATTGTTCGCTTGTTGGTCATTTATAATAATACTAACAAAATTACATTTTTATCTTTTATCGTAATTATATTTTAAAATTCATTTATATTCGTTTGAGTTCATTTATGTTTGTTTAGTGTTTATTTATTTAAATTTATTTAGTTATGGTTTGTTTATTTGTGAATATGTTCATTTAATATTTATGAACAAGCTCATTTAATTTAATTGAACTGAACATGAATTAAATGCGAACGTCTTACTACTTAAATGAATCAAACTCAAACAAATAGAGCATTTTTTTTACTGAACAAAAATTGCGCTCATACACTTCTAAAAATAATCGAACAAATCATAAACATATATTTGTTCGTTCATATTCGGTTCATTTATAGCCTTAGTAAAAGTACAAAATCATGCAAATTTACTGAAAAAAGAGTAGGGTTGATTAATTATTCATCGTGGATAAAAGGACCTTGACAAAAGGAGGTGTTTACATGACCTTTTTACTCTTTGGGTCTTTTGTTTACAAGCTTGTTAACTTTTAATTGCGTCTTCATTGGGTTTTGATTGTTAATTTTTTTAATCTCTGTTTTGTAAACCCTTAAATATTTGGAAATTGATGTGGAAAATGGATGGCAGATCATGGGAGAGCTGGCTATTGACAAACATATTCAGTACATTTTGTCTGCTGAAAAGGTAAGTTTCAAACTGATTGATTTTCAGTTTTTGTTTTACATTTTTCAAACTTCATTTTTACCTCAAGTTGATTATTTTGGTATTGCTTATGGCTAGAGAAAGGATAGTTTTGAATCGGTGGTGATGGACCATCCAAGAATGAATGGGGCATATTAGGGATTAACAGCCTTGGATCTAGGGAAGCTTGATACTGTTAATGCAGATGAAGTCATTTCATGGATCATGAAATGCCAACATGAATCTGGTATATCTTAAAGCTTAGTCTTTTTTTGTTTAATTGTTAGTATTATTAGTGTAAGTAAAACAAATGAGTCGATTTAAGTTAATTCGGTCACGATATTAAAGTTTGCTGATACTTGCTCTTACCAGAGGTTTTGCCGGTAATACTGGGCTTAACCCACATATACTGTATACACTCAGTGCTTTGCAAGTGCCTGGACCTTTTCAACAAGCTAGATGTTCTTGACATTGATAAGGTTGCAACTTGTATCCTTCCATATAAATTATTTCCTCTTCACTGGAAAGTTTTTATTATTTTGTTATCATTATCCCTTTTCTGGAGTTGTTTTAAATCAATTTGCATCACGTGTTACGGTTGTTCCTAATTTAGTTGACTTGTTACGGTTGGCTGTTTAAATGTAAAGTGCCTTCCGGTACTTCTTGTTTTACTTAAATTTCTATGTTAGATATTACTGGGCTGGAAAATGAAGATGAATCCTTTTCAGGGGACATGTGGGGTGAGGTGGATACACTGTATATGTTCTTCCTGGATTTTATGTTATATCTGTGTCTATTTCATTTTCTGATTTAGTATTTTTAAATGTAAATCCTCTTTTAACAAGTTGATTTTCTTGGTTTAGGTTCTCGTATATTACCATCTGTTGCCTTTCAATATTGTATTGTCTTGATAAAATCAATGTTGAGAAAACTGTTAATTGCATTCTGAGTTGCAAAAACCTGGGTGGTGGCTTTGGATGCACACCTGGTGGCGAGTTTCATGCAGGGCAAAGTATGTTAAACCATGGCCCATATGAATGTTTAGATTCTTACTTACATATTTATATTGATGATTGCTAATTTCTTGGTTTTAGGTTCATTTATTCATGGGCTTAAATTAAAGCACTACTAATAAGAATAACAATCTATGTTGAAAAGTGAGTATCATTTTACTCTGCTCATGCTGACTGCAGTTTTCTGTTGTGTGGGTGCTCTTGCTATAATGGGATCTCTGCATCATGTTGATAAGGACCTTCTCGGGTGGTGGTTACGTGAACGGCAAGTCATATCTGGAGGTCTTAATGGTTGCCCCGAGAAACACCCTGACATGGGTATTTCTTTAAATTTGAAACAGAACCTTGTGTGCTGTTGTAATATTCTTCTAGCCTTCTCTAACCGTGATGTTGAATCCTTTTTTGATTTGCTACTCATGGTGGGTTCTTTCTAGCTTGATCATGATTGACAGAGTTCACTGGATTGACAAGGAAAAGCTTGTTAAGTTCATCTTAGACTGTCAGGACGTGGAAAATGGTGGAATTTCCGATAGACCAGATGATGCTGTTGACGTCTTCCATACATATTTTGGAGTTGCTGGCATCTAACAGCTTCTTTTTACTGTTTTTAACCTAAAGGATTTTGCAATTCTTCCCTTAATTTATGGATCATACAGGAATCTATTTTAGACTTGAAACTCATTCCATCAAAAAGCCAGCATGTTTTGCTATCAGTTTTTGTTGGAATTTTTTTTCTATGTTATGGTGGGTGGAGAGGTCATCTAGGCTTGCACCTGTCCTACATAACCATGTTCAACGGTTCGAAGCCCTCTATCCCCACTCCTTGGGCTAGGATGATCCTTTGAACTATGGTTTTCATCTTCCTGAGTTTTTTTATTTTTTATTTATTTATTTTTTATCTGTTGCCATTCTGATTTTAATTCTTTTTATGAATTCCGCGTGCATAACTCTGTTCATGCTTGTTATTATTGTAGGACAGTCACTTCTCGAGTATTCAGGGTTGCAAGCCATTGATCCAGCTTATGCCTTACCTTTCAATGTCATAAATAGAATATTCTTCTGCAGATAATTGGGTGTCCCTTTGCTTCATTGTTAGCAATTCCATGTTTTTGTCGTTTCACTTTTAATGGAAGGCAAAACCATAAACATTATACTATCAGAGTAAATGAGATTGCCCACACATTTTCATCTCTGATTACATAAAATGTTCCGATTGCCCTGCACTGTCAAATTTGAATCTACAATACTTGATCTCTTAATCACAAGCAGCTTAGGAATGAGTTATCTTGTGTGGATTCGCCTAGAGCAATTCAACAAGGTTTTCAACACCCAAGTATTATGGAATCTGTAATTTCTTTGTTTGAGACTTCTTCATGAGGAAGCATCTTTTGAGCAGTGGAGGCCATCAAGCTGGTTTCTAGGAATTGAGATAATACCTATGATTGTAATGTTTTCCAGTCTCCGTAAGAAGGCCTTAATTTACAGTTTCATGTGTATCAAGGATAGATTGATCTTTGAAAACTTCGTCTTCATAAGCTTCTGTCACTGGGAATAAAATTATCTGCATGTTGTAGTGAATTACTTTCATACTTTACTGGATTTGGGCATATAAAGTTGCAAGCGGCTTATAAACTATGAAAATTTTGGTTCACCACTCGCTAGGCCCAAAATTCTCATTCAGAGACATCTGACTACCCAGTACCAATATGGATTTGTATATCATTTTTTTATGTGATAAAAAAGGTGAAACATCCAAAGCATCAAAATAGAAGCCCAGAAAACGGCATAGGCATATACACCCAAGGCTATTCATTTATTTCTGCAGTGTTTAGCAAAACGTTCAAAACAGCAGTAATAGAAAATTGTTTTTGTCTGTTGGATAAGTAGCATCTAATTCAAAAAAAGATTCAAAATTATAATATTCAGTTTAATTCAGATTATTTTTTTATTTGATTAATCAAATTTAAATATTAAATATATATATTATGTTTAGATTGACTTTTAAATAAAGAAATAAAAAATAAAAAAATTAAATCAAATCGAATTATATAATTTTTTTAATTTTTATATAATTTATAAACTTTTATAAAATAAAAATAATATTTTTATATTAAAATTTACATAAATATATTAAAATTTATATTAAAATAATATATAAAATTTTAAAATTAAAAATAAATAAACTTAATCAAATCGATAAAATTTAATTTAATTTAATTTATATAAATAAAAAATTGATTCAAATTTAAATTAAATTTTAAATGCTTATAATATTATATAATAATTAAAAAAACCAAATCTCGATTCAAATCGAATCTTCGTCTCCCTTAATGCCTACTTACTCCTCCGTCCCTCCCTCCATTCAGCATCAAGCCGACTATCAAGCCAATCATCGCTTTACATGTCTCCGAAAACTCCAAATGTTTTTGGGATTTTCGATTGAGCCTTAGTTTTGTACGTATTGAATGCTACTTTTTTAATTTTTTAAATACAAAAATTTGGTCATAATGCACACAAGATTTGAGAATGAGATTAAAAGGTCATCAAGACATATTCACGTCAACATGCGTCACTCTATCCCCTGTTATTGCGTATGGATGCACGGTTAATAATTTTTTTTCCCTTTTTTCCTTTTTTTTTTTCATTAATCATCCGACATTTCGATGTATCTGCCCTCACTACGTCTCACAATAATTACCTTTAACTTTACTCCAACACTCCCAATTTTTGCCATTGAGCATGACGTTCAACCTTTATACACCATTTTGGGATAATTTCGATTAGCTGGTTTTAAATTTTCATTGTCATAATCATAACTCGACTACAGCATAATATATATAGCATTATAAAATTTTATGTGCATCTTTATTAGATTCAGTGATTCTAAATATGTGATAATATAAAATAATATTAAAAATATATAAAAAAGATAATATAATTAATATTTTTAATATAAAATTTATATAAATTTGATAAAAATTAAAAAATATATATTTTATATTTAACTTATTAATATAAATTAAAAATAACAATTTTCATATTATACATATAATAAATATAAAATAAAAAACAAATTATAAAATTTAATCTTTAATATTAAACTCGATTTAATTAAGATTACTTTATTCACATATTCATAAGAAAAAGCGTCAGTCTTTGTGGTTTCATGGAGTTATTTTGGTACTAAATTTCAACATCGCTGTAGGTGCTTGTCAATAATGAATTCATTAGGCTATTTATTCTAAGATTGCAAAAAGGATAAAGAGAAAGGTTAGTAATCTCCTAATAAAAAAATTTACTGTTATACATAATAATAAAAAAGTAAAAAAAATTAAAAAATTATTACCATTAAAAATGACATTATATTTGAATTAAAATTATCCAAGTTCAAAAAAGTTAAAAGCTACCATAACTACAGCTATAAATATCTCTGCTACCCCTTGTACTGCATATACATGAAAAAGATGTTACTAACACTGTAATAGTAGCACGTTGGCTCAGGCCATCATATCATTTTCAGCCTCATCTCCTAACATTTAAGATTCGGAAAGACCCTTATCTGTAAGCAAGCAAGCAGCCATCATTCGGGGTTAGCATCAAATCATAATTTGACACCGATTGCCCGATTGGAGCCATAAATGCTCCCCTTTAAAAATGTTTTCTCTTCTTCACCAGCACCGCCAGCTATTTGCCAAGCTTCTTCCAACGGTAAAATAGTGTAACACGCCACTTCAGCAAAATATCTATTCCCACTTGGACTTCATAATTGCATCCTCAGAAGCTCTTTCCCTCTCTCCCTCTCTCCCTCTCTCTCTTTCTTTCTCATATAGCAGAGTGGGCAACGGTTCTTTTCGGAGCTGGTTGCTTGGTAAAAGTGGAGACAAATTTGTTTGGCGTACCATCATGGCAAGCCAAAGCGTTGAAACAAGAAACCATCCTTGTCATCTCCATTTGGTTACTGTTTATACAGCACAGAGTTCGTCAAGAAAACGTTGGCAGTTTACTCACTTTGGGGAGGAAAGACCAATAAAAAAAAAGGGCAAAGACCATTCCTTGCCTTTCGTTTTTTCTCTTTTAATCCAATAAAGTTAAAATCATCTTAATTTGTAATGATCTTATCTCCTTCCTTCTCTCCACAGGCATCATTCCAGGGCCCATAAGAAAAAGTATAAAAATTACTATGGGCATCAGCTAAGCAGCCTGCCTGATTTTCTCTCACCTATCAAAAATATAATAGTACTACCACTATTAAGCATCTTTCTCTTTACCAATTAAGAAAATAATATATAATTAATGTTTTAGGATGCAAGCCCCGATATTAAGTTGATAGAAATTGACTCCATGGTATATAATACATCTCATGCTATTTTTTATTTTTTATAATATAATTAAAGATATTTTTAAATTTTATCAAAATTTATTTTTTCTAAACAATTTTAAAAATATATTCTCACAAATTAATTTTGGTCCAATCAAAATTTTATTTTTAAAATATTTTTTTAAAAAGATCAAAACATAATTAACAAGAAAAAAACTTCTTTTTTTGTCAACGAAATTAACTTTTCCAGTTAAATTTTATTCAAGTGCTTGTATTGTAGAAATTACACCTAACTCAAAAAAAAAAAAAAAGACCATAATGACATACACACAATGTTACAATTATGATTCTTAAAGTTAAGCACTTGTCCCCTCAAAAGGGTTAACAACACTTGTCAAATGATAAAGACAAAGTCAAATTGAAATATAGTCATTTATGAATATCACTTTTCTACTACAAATTTGGAAATCTTGGACCACCACTTTATGACATGCCCATTCCAATTTTTCTATACATAACCAAATCTATCATTGCTTTATAGTATATTGTTTTATTTAATTAATGACTAAACTAATGTCCGATGGTATTAGTGAACAAATTCTTTACATGAAAAGAAAAAAATGGCATGCATCTCAAGGCTTAAAAAAAACACATCAGTTCCTTAAAAATAAATTCCTACCCTTTAATTGCAAAGAGAGCCAACAGTTTTAAACAGAATATAGAAATATTATACAAAATGATATAAAAATTAATATGATTTAAAAATTATATATTAATTTGATAAAAATAAAAATGATTTTTTGACAAAAATATATTTTTTATTTAATATTTTGATATAAATTATTATATATTAATTTTTATATTTTATACATATTTAATATAAAATAGTTATTATACAAGTTTTTCCATCTAAATTTAAAATAAAAAAAATGGTACGTTGCTCTTTCATGTGCAGCTGGCACTGGCATCAGCAATGTTAAACAAAGATAAAGTGATACAGATTCATTCACCATTGCCTGCCACAACTCCGCACATTCTCCCTCTCATCAGCAGCACGTGTCAATAAAAAGCGAGCGAGTGAATTCAATTCCGGTGAGCATAGGAGTAGGTATCTTAAAAGATGGACCCTCCAAAATCAAATGGTTTGCGAGCAGAAGAGGGAAGCTTTTAACTCATACTGCCAGTGACAACTGGACAGCTAAGAAAAACAGCTGTAGTTAGCCACGTGGCTTTATTCCATTGCGTAAAATCTGCAAACGAGCCCTTTTCGAACAGAGACATGTCGTACCAAATCCCCCACACAGTGCCCAGCTTTGGTCCAGCTAAGGGATGGCATTAGCAATGGCAATGGTACAGTAGCGGCTACATTTTTTTAAAAACTTTTTTGGGGTACATGTCATTTTTCTTGCTGTTATTTTGAATGCATATCACGTGGCTAAAATAAAGTCACGTGACGTGGGTTTTGATCTGGCTAGTGGAATTAGTCATCTCAGTGGGGACACTACGTTGTTGCCCCACCATCTGGTCCTTGTGAAACAAGCCAATGGAATTTTTGGCTATAAAAATGACCCACTCTTGCTTTTGTGTAGTGAGTCTCTACAGAGTATTTTCAGAGTAGAAGCTTCACTCAGCTCTCTCTCTCTTTCTCTATCTGCCCATTCTCTCTATTTGCGCCCAGTGCTTTCACTTCGATGGCTGTCTTGTTTAAAATCTCTGTGGCTTTGGGTTTCTTTGTGGGTCTTATGATGCTTGGTTTGGCAAGCTCAGCTAAGTTTGACGAGCTTTTCCAGCCTGGTTGGGCTATGGATCATTTTATCTATGAAGGAGAGCTCCTTAAGCTCAAACTTGATAACTATTCTGGTAAATATCACCGTTTTATCTGTGAAAATATCTAGTTTTCACATTAATTATCTTATCTGCCGTTACAAGCTTCACGAAGCTCAAAGATTGTTCATTTTCTGAAAAAATACCATTTACCCTCTTTTCCCAAAATCAACATTCACCTTTTTTCATTATAATCTATCGTTTGCAGACTCCATTGTTTCCTGCGTTATGCTGTCCATTCAGCTATTGTTATGTTGTCCTTCTAAGAAATCAGCATCTGTTCTGCACGATGCTTGAAAATTTTGTTTCTTGGAAAGGTATCAACTTATATATAGATTAATGAAATAGTGGGTTGTGTTGATATCAGGTGCTGGGTTTGCATCAAAAAGCAAGTATTTATTTGGAAAAGTAACCATGCAGATTAAGCTCGTGGAGGGTGACTCTGCTGGGACTGTCACTGCTTACTATGTGAGTATATAAAATTTTATACGTCTTACCAGCCAAAGAAAAATGTGTTTTGTCTTATCTTTGTACGACCCTGTTCTGCATTCAGACTTTTAAACAGCTGTAGACGCACACATAAGGTGGATAACAGCTCAGCTGGGTACTTCCCGAATCATGGCATGGGTCCCCACTCAATAATAATTCCCCTAATTTTAACTTTGTAATGAACAATTTTTTCCCGTTGCAGACAATAAAAAAAACTGGCCTTTTCTTTTCTCTTGTCTCGGCTAGTACTACTAGCAGCTACCCACTCTTTGCACTCTCGTGAATCACTTTAAAGTCAATTTATTTTACATTTAGTTGGCCTTGTCCCCACCATTGTCCATGAAACCAATGATCTGCAGTAAACAATATCTTTAAACGCATGTGTTAGTAATGGTGACTCACATGTCACAGTCGGACAATTATGAACGCATGATTAATTTGCTTTACACAATTCTAGGTGCTCGTATTGATGTGTTATTGACATTAATTTTGATGTTTGTTTGATACAGATGTCATCGGACGGTCCAAATCACAATGAGTTTGATTTCGAGTTCCTGGGCAATACCACTGGTGAACCGTACCTTATTCAGACCAATGTGTACGTGAATGGTGTAGGCAACAGAGAGCAAAGAATGAACCTTTGGTTTGACCCCACCAAAGACTTCCACTCTTACTCCATCCTCTGGAACCAGCGTCAAGTTGTGTGAGTATTGTTTCTCAGTAACTTGTAGCATAATATACACACGATATACGTATATACCAGTATTTTATACTTTTATACGTTTTGATTGTCCTGAAAAGCTGCAATGAAAGGGTAAAATTTCTTTTTTCTGACTGGCGAGTGAGCTAAAATATGCCATGTGTCACTTGTGCCAAATGGGTGACAACTGCACAAACAAAAACCAAACCCAAGAAAAAAGGGACCATTCTTGATTGACACTGATACAAACAGATGTGCACTCTGTTCCAATTCTTGGTTTCTTGTCATAGCCTTGGACCATGGATTAACTGTTTAGGGACCTAAGTGAATCCCCACTGTTTTCTCTGTTTGTGGGGGTGGGTAGCAGCGAAATAGTCAGATTCGTCTTGGAATTTTTCTATCTTTGATATTGATGATTGTTATAGATTAACTTTGGAGGTTATGTTAAAAAAATATAACGTATAGGATTTGCTAAAGGTCTGTATTTAGTATTAAAGGTTTATAACATTCTTTTTGGAAAAAAGGCATTGATGATTATTTTATATTTAAAATATGAACAGGGTGGTGTAATTAAAATATTAAAGGTGTAGATTTCTGTGCCTTTAGGATTTTGGCATTGCTCTATCGTTTGCTATGTATTATATATTCGTAGTGCTTCAAATTATCTTGACGTAATATCTTTGTGTATCTGCATCCAGATTTCTGGTGGATGAGACCCCAATAAGAGTGCACACCAACATGGAACACAAAGGAATTCCTTTTCCTAAAGACCAAGCCATGGGTGTATATAGCTCAATTTGGAATGCTGATGACTGGGCCACACAGGGTGGCCTAGTCAAGACTGATTGGAGCCATGCACCATTCATTGCTTCTTATAAGGGCTTCGAAATAGATGCATGCGAGTGCCCAGCGTCGGTGGCTGCCGATGAGAATGCCAAGAAATGTAGCAGCAGTGGTCAGAAGAAGTTCTGGTGGGATGAGCCTACAATGTCCGAGTTAAGTTTGCACCAGAGCCACCAACTCGTTTGGGTCAGGGCCAGACACTTGGTCTATGACTATTGTATTGATACTGCTAGGTTCCCTGTCATGCCTGTAGAGTGTGAGCACCATCGCCACTAGTTTGAACAAGTTCATGGTTATTGAAGGGGCGGGGGGGGGGGGGGGGTGGTTTCGTCTGGGTGCATTGTAAAAGTATTGTAAAAGTTTGTTGTATGGGTAGGGGATGAGTCAATAGTCCTAAAAACATGTACTCCATGTTTCATATTTTGGTTCGTTTAGTTCCCACATTGTATGATAATCTCTCATAGATTAATGGTATAAATATTTTTTAGTTTCTGTTGCATAAACTTTGTCCAGACCTGTTGCTGCTCTTATGGAGCATGATTCTGAGTTTATATATTATTTCACTGGTCCTGTCCTGTGGCTATGTTCTGAGAACAGGTACAGTTTACTCACAGGCTGTCATGCGGGGACCAAGAATCAATCACGATCGATGGGGTAGATGGATCCCAGATAAAAGTCAGGCAGTATGGACCCCAAAGCATAGTTAAATTTGAGGTTTATCCGAGCGCCCTGCTCCCCTGCCTGCCCCTTTCAGGATTCTCAATCAACTTGATACTTTGTTACTTGCAAAGTTTTAAATGGTTTGGGAGATTTCATTTCAAATGTATCTATGTATCCGAATGAATACACCATAATTTAACTTAATTGTAAACGTATCCAAATATTGAAAGTTTTCAAGTTGTGCTTTATACCAATGATAATTGTAACTTTCAGGATCATGGATTAGGATGGAACTTTAATGTCATACTAGGCTATCGAACCTAGCTTTATGGTGCAAGAAGATTTGGAAAAGGTTGTATGTGGCATTGTGGGTGATAAGGTAACTCCAAACGTCCCAAACAAATGAGTTTTTAGTAGTCTTTGACTATCACTCAAAAATTACAGACCAAAAAGTGCTAAAGCTGGTGTTGAATCTGTTGGAGGACCGATTGATAGGAGAAAAGAAAAGAAAAGACATGAAGTAGTTTACCGATGGTAACAGATGTATTTGGAATCATTTCACAGAGTCATAAATCATCTGTTGTTCCTTATTGACTCTTCACCCACCTTATTGACTCTTCACCCACCATTCTACCATCAGCATAAATGTGTAAACCCCAATAATTTTACTTCGTGTGCCAGCTCATTAAAAAAAAATCTAATTTTTATGATTCTTTATAACATGAAGTAGGTCAAAAGATTACAATTATTAATCATCTCCATGATGTTCATTTGTCCAATAATATGTAAAGATGAACAGATTCATTTTACCAATCCTCAAAAGTTAAAACTCTATCTTGACGAATATATATTGTTCTAGAAGGTAATGTAAACTTATTTCATAAATCTTTGATAAAATTAATCTAGAAAACTGTCGTCATTGGGAACTTCAAATGGACATAGAAAGAACTAAACTGGGTGCACAGTATATCCAAGACATGAGCATAAACATCTCCAGTCACACTGCCCACAATTGTTATTCTCAAGGGTAATTCAGATTGCCTAATATTTGCAGGCCAACTTGTTATTTATAAATGGGTTGGGTGACTTTCTTTTTTAAGTTTAAATACAGCACAAAATAATATGAAAGTGAAAGTATTATGATTTAAAATTTTAGTAAAAATTATATATAAATTTAATAAAAAAATAAAAAATATATTTGTATTTGACGTTTTAATATTAATTTAATATGATAATTTTTTATATTTTATACATATTTAACATAATAAAAAAATAATACAAATACATGAATTATTGCTAAACTTGCAAGTAAGATATATCCTCTGGTACCTATCTTTTTCCTGTTATGAAATATAGAATTGAGAAGTCCTACTTCGATAATGTGTAACAAACAAGACGTGTCTCGCAAAAATTGCTGTGGTTTTCCTTCCCCACATGTGCAAAATGTGGAAACCATGCTAAAAATGATAATTGTTGTCGATAAGTTGGCATAATCGACCTGTTCAAAACAAAATTTGCTATGGTGGGTCTTAATTTTAATGGACAACAGAGGTTTAATTTTAGGGTCAGTGACTTTATCCCTGTCTGCTTGGACCATTAATCACCTTTATATTATGCTTTTTAATCTCAATAATTCAAAGCACTGATTCCGTAGAAGAAAAAATAAAAGGTAGGAGGGTATGGGCAGGATGGGAAGGAGTTAGGTGATGGCTATCTACTCAAAAGGGATGCATCTGGGCTATTCTTAAATGATGGACGGGAGAAAAAGTTGATGTGGGTCGATTTGAAGAATCAAATGATTCATTAGGGGACCCTCTTGAGTCTTGACTGCAAACAACAAGCTCATGGAAAGCTTGTTGGGGTTTGTAAGACAAACCATTCATAATTTTTAACCATTGGAACTAGATGCCCACAGAAATTATCTCTTTGTATGGTACAAAAAAGTTAGCTTACAGCTGATACTAGGCACTAAATGTTATACACCAACCAAAGCAAGGGGAAAAAATATTGAACGCAGCAAGAATCATTGTACTATCAATGTCATGAGGGTTGCACTCAATCCCACTGATACACATCAATGACAACGAAATTTCCTTTTTTTTTGGTTTTTTAAGAGGGGCAAGCGTCTTACAACCAGGGGGAGAGGGTGAGGTTCGAGTCAAACTCCAACTTTGATGTTTTCTTAAGATATTTTTAATTATTAAATCAAGAAATTGAAGATATGACAACGAAAATTTTATCACATCTACAGAATTTCAAAATTGTATTTGAAAAAAAATGGGTCTATTTTTATTTAAAGAATCTATAGTTTTCATTCCAAAATCAATTGTCTGGGAGGAGTTCTTAATGGTCAAATCCGTGTTAAAGAAATAACCACCATATACAATAACAAAAACATCATTTGAGTTGCCAATTTAGCGATACCTGAGATGGCATGAGGTCTGCTGCAACTAGAAGGTGGTCATGGTTCAAGGCGTAATACCCAATAGAGTAGATGGGTAGGGCGACTAGTTCCTAGTGACAGGAAGAGCTCTAGAAATAAAGTCCAAAAACAAGTGAAGCATCAACATCCAGAAAAGCCATAAATTAATGGTAATAGAAGTTTAATTTGGTATGGGGCGATGGGCAGAAGAGATTAGCTTGAAGGGACAGGCTAAGGTGGGGGATAAACCTACCTTGGGATCAACTTAAGGAGATCTAGGCAATCTTTCTATGTCAAAAAAAAGTCGTTGCAAGAGATGGGTATCAGGTAATAGTAGCAATATTCCATAACAAAGGGTGTGGTGTTGGTGTGGATGAGAGTATCATAGTGCCATTAATCCAAGCGAAATTGAATATTGAACTGCCTAAACACCTTGGACAAATATAAATAATTAAAATGCATTTGGGGACTTTAAAATGTAATTGCATATATATTGAAATTAACAATTGACCTCACAAATTTAAAAGAAACCAATTATTCAGGTTACATTTATTAGATGTACGTGAACAGTCAGTACAGATAATGACTTTCCAGGCTTCTGGCATAGCCAATGAACTCGTCAGGATTTAGGAGAAACTCCCCTGAAAAGGAATTCCAATTTCCAAACTGCCCTGTATCAAGGCAGATGGTTTATCTACAAGCCTATCATCAAATTAATCCATTACCATCTAGCCAATTTTAATACCAAGTTTAATACTATTGAGCGTTTCTGAGTATACGACTATTGCTAACTAAAATCGGAAATGCCAATCAAAACCTGAAACCTAGTTTGCTACACATCTGCTTGTAGAGTTAAGATGTAGAATTCGCTAAAAAAACAGTTTTCCAACTAACAATCAAATTACAGTCATTAGGGGTCAAACCAACCAATAAAAACTCGGTTATCCTGGATGATCAGGTAAACCAGCAGCAGCTACTAGGATGCGTGCTAAAGGAACTCAACTGCAAAGCCACATCAGACATTGAAAAACGAAAGAATGAGATAGATAGGAATATTTGTGGTGAATCAAATTACGCTGATCTCATCGTGCAAAAAATTATCTCCAAACTCCCATCATCGCCTATATTTATGTGACATAGAACGGTACCTAATCGTGTTCCATTCTCATTTCACGAATGGATTCAACGGAAAAAAGACAGTTTGGGTATGGTGAAAATTCCTTCGTTGTCCATCTAAATGAAGCAGTAATCAACTGCCCATTAACAATTTTCCATTATATAAAAAAAAGGTTAAAATCTTTTCCTACATCTATTCTAGTCTCACCAGTCACCAGCATATTCTGTTGTAAAGAGAGCACGATGGTTCCATTTAACTTCTCAATGCCAAGAACTTTCCAAAAAAACAAAAGAAAAAACTTCTCAATGCCAAGAACAAAACATGGTTGCTGAACGCAACTTTATGGATATTAAGAAAAAAAAAAAACAAAAGCTTCAATTTTATACTAAAAAAATTATGCTAGAAAAAATTATACTAAAAAAATTGTTTTGGAGAGGGGGTTACCCCTGGTCGGGGATTTGATTTGATAAGTGAAACTTCTTCCCCATAACATCATAGGGGCCATGCAGTTTTGACTCGGGTGTTGGGCGTTTTCAGGTATCAAGGGCTATAGTCCATTCGAGTTCGTTCTAGAGTTCAGAACCCAAACTCCAGAAAAACATTGCCTTATTTTGTTTGGGTTTTTGACCCATTAATTATCTGTTGTTTCGACTTTTGATAAGATTTCAACGTCCCAATACTGTTGCCTTTTATCTGAAAAAAAAGGGCTAATATCAAGTGTAAAAAGCATCCGATCCGATTATCAGAAATCATATGAAACCGACTGCAAAACTAATTAATTGAGCATCAGGTGAAAAAATATCGTTTTATTGGTTTCTAACCAGTAACCATGATTCCATGAATTATTATTATTAATATTATTATTATTATTGTGATTGTTGTGTAAGTAATTTATTTTTAATAAATAAAATACATAAAACATAAGCTTATATTTGGTATAAAAGATACGATAAGATAAGATAAGATAATATTATAAATAAAATTAGATTAAATAATGTCATTTTATTTTGTGTTTGCTGTATACAAATATTAGAATAAGATAATTTATTTATTTGTCAAATATCTTTTCTCAAAATTTATATAATTTAAATTATTAATATAACTTTTAAAGATATAATTGAACATGTAAGTTTAATCTCATGAATTAAAAATAATCCTCTTCACTTGAGGAGGATTGAATAATCCTATGTCAAAAGAATATTAATCTTCATTGCAATCCCTATTTTTTTTCTTACATATAAATAAAATATAATTTAATATAATTATTATTTTATCATATCAGTAATTCTATACATAAAAAATGATCTTAGTTGTAATATATATATATATATATATTATATATTTGAATTTAAAGAAAAATGTTAATAAATGAAAATTTAGATTGTTAAAATTAATGTAAATAATTTAGACTTATCTGTTATTTGGGTGTATATCTTCATTCGCTTTGATCTCTAAATTTAAGAAAACAATCCTATTAATAGGAAGTTATTTTGATAAATTGATAGAGGTGAGTTTCATAGATTTTATTGAATATGAAAATAATTAGTGCAATGTGGTCAAGATGAATTTAGGCACTCCCAAATATCATAGCCTCACCCCGTATATGCCACACAAGTTGTTCAAATTATTTGCCTCAAAATAATGCAATAGTCAACATGTTTGTTGATAATGCACCATCAGCAGCAAGACAGAAGGGGTTCCCTTTGATTGTGCTCTTAGAACTAACCGGCAGCAGCCATTGATTCTTTGTCTTCGTTTCTATGTTGATTGCAAATTTTTGGCTAAGGCTTGCTCGCAGCATCATTATCAGCAATAAATAATTGGAGCTTTATCCTGTTTTTTACTTCATTTTTGGCCTTTTCCTTACCCTTTTCTAATTTCAACATGATAAAAGTTTATAGGGCATTATTCTTAATCTCAAGAAGTACGTGGCTGAAAGTTGAGTATTTTCCTTCAAGTCAAGTCCTGAACTAAGATGGTGCATATTTGAGAACTGCTAAGATTTTCTGGACCATTTTATATGAACTCCGAAACAAGCCCCGGAAGCCCATGGCTTCTTCACGTTTTGGTTTGTTCATTGGGGATTTAGAGTAAAACAACTAGTGATTTTATTCTCTTTTTTTGGTTATTTATCCACATTTTATACACTTGACAGATGCTGCTTCTGTCTTCTTGGAGGGGGGGGGGGGGGGTTGAGTATGTTCCTAGAGGCTTCTACTATTGCAAGATCACAAAACATCTTTGCATATGAAGGCTATAATGCAGTAATTATATTTTTTGGGATGGTTTTTAGATAAACCCAAGGCCAATTATTTAGAAATGCAGACAAAATTATCAAATCAAAAACGAACCCAGCAAAGATGAGGGCCATGGTTTGCTCCTCAATATATATTATTATCAGAAAAAAGCTAGTTTTCGGGAATCCTAGCAAGGACATGACAATTTGCAGAAGAACAACAAATGGACGCTTGCAACATGGTATGAGACGCCACAAACCAGTGAATGCTTCAGCACAATTGCAGTCAGAAATTCAGTTTATGTACCCCCAAAACGATATCCTTATGCAATCACCCACCAGCATAAAGACACTATGGAGAAGGGGCCAACAGATTCAGACCCTCAACCTTCTGACTTCTAATGGGCCTCTTGGATCTAACTGGTAACAAAAATTCATGTTCTGTTGCTCGTGAGATATGGTTGAGGATGGTCCTTGTTCCCAGCACCATTGCCATCCTTAAGTATGTGTAGCACCATACTGGAGTGCAGAACAAACAAATAAATTAATCTAAAGCCTTTTTAGATGTAAACTCAAAATCAAGATTTAGCATTATATGCACTACAATAGAATTGAAATTCAAAATCACACTATTTTTTAATATAAATATAACCTGGAACTACATCAGCTAAAGAAAGAAAGAAAAGAAAATTCTAAAAATTCAATTTATAAAATTTAAATTTATCATTATATTGTGGATGATAGATTAATTTTTTTCTCATCTTTGAATGAGTAAATTTTTTTTTTTAAATTTGATTCAAAAAATTTTCTTAAATTAGAAAAAATAGGAAAACAATTACAATCATTCAAAGATGATGATGAAGATGATGATAATGATGATGATGATGATGATGATGATAATAATAATAATAATAACAATAATTTAAGGGTAAAAAAAATGATATATCACTTATTTTGGTATAAATGGATCACTCATTATAATAATAATAATGATAAATTTGACACATCATTTAATTACAGTGACAAATTTAGATTTTATCTCATTTATCGTTGATATCTCTAAAAGTTTTACTAATTTTTTAGGTTTAAATTATCATATATATTCTAGACACAATGATGAAGTAATCGTCTTTTACATTGCAAATCGATCATTTGCTAAAAACTCCAAACCTTTTTTTGGCAAAGTTATTAAAATTCAGTTGAATCTTTTTTGGGATGTTATATACTAGTATTAATTTATGAATTTATAATAAAAAAATAGTTAATCCAAAGCAAAAATTATACTACTGGCTAGATTTTTTTGGATGTTCTTAACCAATGAGACCCGGTTTGGAAAAAAAATGAAACTCTTAAAAAAAGCAAAAAGGATAATTTAAATTAATTTAAGAATAATAATATCCAGATTAAAATTTAATTTGAACAAATTATTTTTCAAGTTTAAAACTAGTCACTTGGGGCTTGATTCAAAACAAATGTTTGAGGTAAAAATTAAGGTATATATCTGGCTGCTTAAAAATTTTTTTCATTTTAAATTAAACATTAATCAAGAATATTATATATTTCCAAAAGAAATATATATTTTTTAAAATTATTTGGACTTGCTTTTTAGTTTAATGATAAAAATATTTCTTCACTTTCAATTTTTCTAAAACTGATTTCCTGAAGAAAATGTTAGAGCTCACGAACAATTTTATTTTCAAGAACAAAGGCTCTAGTCAAGTAAAGCTATTGAAAATCTTCTTTTAGAAATCAATAATGCTAAAATTGTATTAAGTCTAAAAAAAAAATTATATTTCTTTAAATATCAATTTGGATTTGCATTTTAAGTTAAACACATAGAAATATACTCATTTTTCAAAATCAATAATATCACAATTATATAGAATCCAAGAAAAATAATTTTTCTTTAAAATAGAAATTGGGCTTCACTTGCATTTAGGTTTAAATAAATAATATTTAAAGTAAATATTTGATTTGAGAAATACACAAAAATGTTAAACAAATTTAATTTGAAATATGTATTTAAAATTTTTTTCATGATCAATTTAAGGATAACATATATAAGCATTTAAATAAATGTAAATAAAATATGATATAAATTATATATGATATTTATTATGAACAACTGAGTCAAAATTTGCTCGATAACATGAATTTGAATATATCTTTTACTACTATGAATACCAATATTTGTTATATTTTATAATAAAATTAAATTTTTTATAAAATAAAAATATGTGTCAATTACATTTATAACTACATTTTAAAGTTTAAATTAGAGGATAATAAATAATTATTTTCAACATATTTATTTTTTAAATTTTATTGATTTCGTTATTAATGAGATATAAATATTTTAAACTAATATATATTAAGATATGAGAAAAAATAAATATTTTAAAAAATAGAAATATTTAAATAAAAAAACCCCAACGTGAGAAAATGGATTTATACTTTTTTTTTAGCTTACATGTTTCAATGTGAACTTAAATTCGAAATCTAAAAATAAATAAATAAATAAATAAATAAATGCCGGTCATATATTTTTATTTTTTTTAATTAATAAAATATTTCGAATCCGAGTTCGAGTTCGAGTTCGAGCATGAATAATCGAACTCTTGTCGAGTATACGAATCGAGCTTATTTTTACATATTAATCGAACTTAATCGAGCGAGCTCGAGTAGCTCGAATTCGATCACGAATCGAGCTCGAGCTTGAAAAATAAAACTCGATCGAGCTCGAACCGAGTATCGAGCCCGAAGTTGTGAGTCGAGCTCGAGCTCGAGCTTCTCACTACTCGACTCGGCTCGGCTCGTTTACAGCCCTAGTCTTGCCCAGTCAAATTGGTGGCAGTATAGTAATAGTGGTAGTTGTAGCATTTAAAAGTCAAAGGGAGGAGGAGTTATTTTCGAGTACATGTAATTACTTTGGTCAATGGATTTGTGCCTTTTTTTTTTTTATATATATATCTTTGAATATTTTGATTCAGTCGTAGATTTGGATTTCGTCGTTTTGTGGTAGCATTGACTAGCAATTTTTTTTTGTGCATTTTTTAGTTGTATTGTACTATACAATAACAATGACGACAACAGCCATATTCATAGCCATCCCATCTATCCTACTCTCTCCTTGTTTGTACACTGTCCTGCTTTTTTTTAATGAGTTATGAGCGTATTATTGAAAATTTTTGAAGATTTGAATTACACCAAGACATTTCCTCTTCTATTTAACCGTTTAACCGTATGTCTTCTAATAAATACCAACGAATACTTTAAAGGTCCTTCTTTAAGAACTATATTTGTGTTCAATGTAGTTTTTAATTTACTTTTTATACTGAATTAATTTTATGGGTTTAATATTTGTTACTTTCCCAACTACATTACCAACCATGTGTACGCAGTAATGGATGCCCTTTTTACAGTCGGTGGATATTAAGACAAAAGGAAAAAAAAATATTTTTTTAAATAATTTGATTTAAAAATTGATGGATACCTTTTAATGAGTTTTCAGTTTGACTTTTTAATAAAAAATATATTATTAATTTTTTGGGAACAGAGTCAAGATCGTTTTAAAATTTATGCATTATAAACTTAAACAAACCTACGCCCGCTTGATAAAAAATTAAAGGCCAAGAGAGAAGGTTGGCGAAATATGCTAATCTGGGCCCCGAAATGACACTCACCGGCCCTGCATGGCCATCGCTCTCTGATGAATCCCTACTGGGACGCAGAGACAACAACCTCAAACCTAACAGTTCGATGATAACAATGACAAATCTAAAGATAAACGAATACCATAAGAACCCCATTAAAAAAAGAATACACATAATCAAGTCAAATACTTCGGTGGGAATACAATGCTGGAGATGAATTTATTACGGGTGGTCTTGACTCTTGAGGTCCAGAGGAAATCCAGTTGTAGTGAGAAAAAAAGAAAAAAGAAAAAGGGGAATATCTCTCATCTTCACAGCAAACAAGTTTAGAGAATCCAGTTGGAGTTCCTTGTAGAAATCTAAAATCTTAACACATTGCTGACAAGTGTCTTTATCACACGCTTTCGCTTGCCTAGATTGAAGTGAAATGAAGTGGTAACCCAACCAACAGCCAACCTAAACATTTTATTCTCTCCTCCCAAAAACTAAACCCCACCTCCCATCCATTAAATCCCAACTTTATTACAGCAGCTGGACCCACACCCAAAAATCTGGAAATGGAACTTTCTTTGTTACTATTTCTAAATCAAAACCTCACCAATTTCTGAACCATCCATTCCCTCTTTATATATAGTCTCAGCAACCCTCAAAACATAACATAGCTAAATCCCTTGCTTTGTTTGTAGAAAACAGTTCGGGCTCTCAAAAACTGTCCAAAACACTAGTGAACAGCTCACATTAACTTTTCTTTATTTCCTAAAAGATGGGTGTGGGTAAGCTTGTTTTGATTTCCTTGTTTTTTGTCGAGGTTTTGCTGGTCCATGCAATGGCTCATAAATCTGAGGTGAAACCATCTGAGATTAAGGTTCATAATGAGGATGAGCCAGGTTGGGTGGTGCCTAGAGAAGCAGATGAGCCAACCGCAAGTCCTTCCAAGTCATCTCAACAGATCAGAGAGGCCGAAGCACCACAGATCAGACGGCTGGGAAAGCATCATTCATCAGATATGTCTGTGGCTGGTGGTGGTGTCATCATTGGTGGACTTGTCACCGTTATTTTCGCAGCTGTTTTTGCCTACATTCGAGTTACAAGAAAAAGGGATGGTGTTAAACACTAAGTTTTGGGTATTTTTGGACCTGGGGGTTTCTCTGTTTTTCACTTTTTGGTGTTCACATTTTTTTTCCTCCTTTGTTTTATAAAGATTTAGGTAGGAGTAAAGGAGTGATCTTCATACAAAAGCATTTCACTGGAAGAGGCATTGTTATTATTTTCTTTATTATATTATGTGAATATCAGATTGAAATTGCATCTTTGTATTGTGAAATTCTTGCTTTTCCTTACTTCTCTATCTCTGCGAGAACTAATATAAGAACTGTGTGACCTTTTCTTTTCTTTTGTTTTTTGTTTTTTTTTTTTTTCAGTTTTAATTTTCCTGGGATCACGTTTTGTAGCCTGATTGTAAAATTATGCATAATCCAGGAAGGACTTGATTTCGAGAGTTGTATTTTTGGAGTTGGTCTGACAGTCCAATCCGTATCTTACGATTTTAATTCGATTCGATTGTATAAGATTAATAATTTTTAAAAAAATTAAATTTTAAATAAATCAAATTGAATAATAAAAAATAAAAAAAATAAAATTTTAAATAAATTCATTTTAATTCAATTAAATATATATTAAAAAAATTATTTTTAAATTATTTATTTAATTATATATATTTATATATTTATTTAATTTTTATATTTCATTAAAAATTAATATTTTATATTTTAAAAATAATATTTTATTAATTTTAAATAATATAAAATTAAATATAAAATATAAAAAATAATCTAATCAAATTTAAATATTATAAATTTTAAATTCAAAATAAAAAAAAATCAATCTCATTATCATCCTTAGTTGATCCCAAACTTTAAAAAAGTAACAAAAAAAATGCAAATCATTCATCGTTTCATGAGAAATGGAGAATCTTTGACATGGTATAGTAAGTACATTTGATGCTCCATGGTCCGATCTAAGTTTTTTGTGGCAGGAATCTCATAACTCTTATGTGCCTTTCAAAAGTATTCCATGGTGATACAGAACACGCAATTTTGCCCTACCGTATCATGCCACGCCACGACGAGGTGCGATAATAATAGCTTATAAGTTGTCTCTAGTTGTTTCTATGGCGTTGCTAAAAAAATAGGGAAGCTTCGGGATTTTCGGAACAGCGAAGCCTAAACCATTTGGCTGCAGCCTTGCAGGACCACCGAGTCTTCCTTTGAAGGTTTACTGGATCATGTGCTGATTAATCAAATTCTTCAAGATGTCACTATCATATCTTAACTTTTCATTTATTGTTCTTCGTCCTCTCTATTAACAAAAATTGGATTTTGGTGGTAGATATTCCACGCTGACCGAAATTCAGATCTTCCACCACAGGTAGGCAACAGATGTCGAAGTTAAGTTCATTGTCAAACAGCAAACTGGTCGCCTGGTCAATTGATGAGTAAACATTCTCAAAGTAAACAATTTTATAAAGGAAAATTGTGAAATCTTTGACATTTCGCTTTTATTGTTTAGAGAAACAGTGCTCTATCCCCGGAATACACCAAGTGCTTTTGCCCGCCACCTTACCTGACCCAACTCTATCATTCAGTAACCCGAACCGGCCTGCCTCACCTCTAGTAACCGGTTCAATACTTTTAATACCTGAGCCAAACCCGACAAAAATATGCAAAACCCGCATCAGATTTGTCTTGACCTGGAAAAAGGATTTTATTATATTATTTTAGTGTAATTTTCAGGTAGTCTTTTAGTTTTTAATGTAAATTACTCTTTAATATTTTTTAAATATATGTATATTATAAAGTTAATCTTTCTAATTAATATTAAATAATAAATTTAATATAATATATATTATAAATATAAAATTAAATAAACAATAACATGTTGTTACTATAAATTCCTCAAGGCAAAACTATATGCTAGACACTCTATATTCTACTTGAATTTGACTTTGATTTTTTATTATCAACCTTGACCCGACGCCACTTGCTCAATTCTGACTTTCAAATAACAAATGCACTCATATCGAAATGTAGTGGGCAAAACTAGTTGGGTACGAGTTAATTTAACATTTAAAGAATTTATTTAGATGAGTGGTGAAATTATTTTTAGTATAATTGAAAATAATGATGAAGGTGAGAATGATAATTATAATATTAAAATTAAAATAATAATAAAATATGATTTGGATGTAAAATTAATAGTGATAATGATATAAATTATAATTAGAATAAAAAATGATAATTAAATATATTAGATTAAAAATTATATATAACAAAAAAATTAAATTATTTAATATTTATAAAATTAATAAATTATTAATAATTAATAAATTTTTTTATGTTAAATAATAATTATGTTAATAAACAATTAAAATGATTTATTTATTAATTTATCATATAATAATATAATTTATTTATAATTTATTTATTTTTAAATAAAAAATTAAAATTTCATAATGAAAAAATGTTTCTACAACTTAACTTGGAGGGCAAAAATAAAAATTAAAAATTAAAAAAAAAAACCCAATTGCTTATTGGAGAAAAATCCTATGATAAATCACAACGACATCTAACATTTGGATCTCATTTCTCTTGACACAAGTTTTCATCCGACACGCTCCTTCACCTACATTAGCATCCAAATGCAGGCTGACAGTATCTGAAATTTAATAAGAGCTAGTTGTTAAGCTGAGGATAATACCAACAAGATAATACAAACAAGTAATTAGTTCAAGGTTCGTCTTTTTCGAAGAAAAAATTTTAAGTTTAAATTTTATCAATAATTATTTATTAAAATTATTTCGAATGCACAACCTACTACAACTCTCTTACATGAGAGACTAAAGAGCTATTTATTCTTGAATTTCTCTTAAAAAAAGAAGAAGGATAATATGAAAATTTTGGAGGCAACTTAGGTCCTAAATTGCTCAAGGCCCAAGCAGTGAAGCTTGAATCTGGGCCTTTTGGTTTGTCCGGAGTGAAATTCGAGCCCGCCCAACAGAAATTTATGGTGTGGTTATGTCAGACAGTGCGATTTATTTGTCTTCAGCAATTCTTTGTGTCCCTCTAGGCAACCAACTTTCACAGCAGAAAGATGGCGTTTTCTTCAAATTGGTGGCGTGCGCCGGTCAACTTCACCGTCTCGGTTTTGTTGGCCTTCGTATCAATCTCCACAGCGCTACGTTCACTACCCAAAGATGAACCACTGCCGACCAAATCGACTACAGTTCCACTCGTTTTGGATGCTTCTGGCGATTTAAGAAGATTATGTTTTAACATCATAGCCGCCCTTCTTCAAAACCTATAAACTCTTCATTACCTCTCCACACTCAACAATCTTTTCAATCCCAGACACTTCCATTGCAAACGTTTCTCACACTTCTTCGCTCTTGAAGCATATTTTTCAATACCGTGCCTTTCCACTTCGGCTTTCCATGAATGATCTCTTGAAGAAGCACCAAGGTAGTTGATTCATGGAAAGAATGTGCCTATAACAAAGGTTGATGCGAAAGAAAGAGTGTTAGAGATCAATCATGTGTTGGTTTCTCATCCGGATATCTTTCTTGAAGATGTATCTTCCATATGTTGATGATGCATGGTTGGGATCATATTCAAGCACCGATATGTTATTTTAATCTTAGCTTGGTTTCAGAGGTTATTGACCCCAAGAACGAGGTTGAATGGACACATTATCCATTTGCTAAGCTCGAAGGATTTCGTTTCGTTTGCAATTAACCTGAATTCTGTACTTTTTGGGATTCTTGAAGATCAAATGAACTTTTGTTATGTTACAGTCTTTCCTCCACGAGAGTTTTCATTTGTGGCAACTGTTTCAGTTGGCTTGATAAAATAGCGAGGTTTCATGTACTAGATGGAAAGTTCACCTACATGGACTTTGCTTCTTTGCCTGCAAATGCATCACTAAGTAATTCAATTCCAGATCATGATCTTGAGATATCTGGGGGCGTCAACAACATTACACAAAAATTGATCATTCCTGGAGCTAAGATAGTTGCACCAAATATCTTTGTATCCATGAAGTTTATGGTCCACGGATTTCTCAAGCCTTCCAATTGGCTGATCTACCTAACACCTCCAGATGAGTGCAGTGGAATAGCCAAGAGGATCGAGGCTTGTTAGTCCGTGCCAAGGAGCAGAGCTGATTTCTCTCTTTTTTTTTTTTTTTGAAGGCTCCAGATATATATTCCATTGGTAGCTTCTATATTTCTCTTTGACATTTGGGTAATTTTTGTTATCCGACTGAGTGCTTTACTACTCTTTAATTTTTCTTCGAGAAGTTCTAGTCTTACACGATTCTTTAGATGCAAAAAGGTTTATTTATTTATTTTTTTTGGCCAGGAGATACGGACATTCAAACAAACAAGTTGAAGTTATTATTTCTTATTACGTATGGGCTAATTTTCTAGTTGAGAACAATTAGGTACAAATAATTAATAATTATGTAAAGCAGTGTGAATTTCAAAAGGAGTTGGCAAATGAAATTATGAAAATGATAAAGGTGGGCAGACAAGAGCCCCAGACCAAAATAATTCAGGTCCATTCCCTAAATTCTTAAGATATATTTCATGATTAATAAATTTTTTTATATTTAAAATTAACCAAATTTAAATTTTAATTATTAAAACTAAAAATTTAACCTTCTGCCATAACTCTAACGTTAATAAGTTCATCATTTAAGGGTAAACATCTTGAGTTGGAATCATAATGTCCCCTTCGGCAATAAAAAGTGGCCTACCTTACCTATGGAAAACGGGTTACATTGGACTTGGGCTAAGTTTTTCTTGTGAATAAGAAACGGGCTAAAATGGGCTTGGATTGGTTTTGGGTTGAAACCTTAAAAGTTGCAATCCTACTATTTATATTCCCCGAACTGCGTAACCTAAGATCAACTAATCTATATCTCCCTCTGGGACTGGTTTCCACCTAGGGCACGACACCTCCGCTGATTCGAGCATTACTAGACAAATAACAAAACAAAAACATCACTCAGCCATGAGAAAGAGCGCCGGACGAATAAGAAAGCTTCATCGAAGACGTCAAAAGGAGGATAGGATCAGCGATCTCCCTGACGAAGTTTTGCACCGCATCCTATCCTCTCTAAGCACCAAATCCGTAGCTCGAATCAGTTTAGTTTCCAAAAGGTGGAGATCTCTTTGGTATTCGTCTCCTTACCTCGACTTCTCCGATGTCAATCCTCAAGTCATAACCCAGATACTGGATCTTCGCCGAAATGTTTTTTGTATAAAGCTTTTTCGGATGACGGGTAGTTTAGGTTTCCGGCGTTTTCTTGACTGCATTGATCGTGTCAAGAAGCAAGGAGTTAAAAAACTTGAACTCGATATCTGTTTGACAGATCGGTCAATTTTGCCGTTCCCATCATTTACGTGTGATTCCTTGAGGAATCTTAGACTGAGAGCTAAATATCGGTGGAACTCGTATAACTATTCGGACATGATACTCGAGTTTCCAACTTCATATGATGCTGTTGCAGAGTCCCTTGGTTCTCTCCATTCCTTATCTCTAACTGGCCTTCACTTTCTGAACGGCTCGTTTGTTGCCGATTTATTCTCGGCCACTTCATTCCCTGTCCTCAGGAAGTTAAGTCTGGATAATTGTACTGGAATATTGATAAGTTTAAACGTTAGCTGCCCTGAACTGGAAGAACTGGAACTGCATCATGTGATGATAAATGGCTTGAATGTATTTGGGACAAGACTAAAAGTCTTATCTGTGAAACATTCTCTCCAGAATACTGACAATAATAGTTGGACCAGGATCTCCGCATCATCACTTCAAACTTTCTATTGGAAAGGGAATGAGATTACGGAGAATTGTGCCATAATGAGCTTCCCAAATTTGCGCAGATCCTACATTTCTTATTTTCCATTTTCTGCCAGAAAGAAAAATAGCGCTATTAACCTCGTATCTGCTATCTCTCGAAGTCATCACTTGGAGATTTCATTTGATTCTCTTGAGGTTAATCTTTTTGTTTTTCCTTCTTTATTCTGTTGCTCATCATAGACTTGATTTAGGACGTGCATTTTCAGGCATAATATTGCTTTCGGTTTACATTTTCCAGTTGATTATATGAACAAATTACAATAAAGCAGGTGATTAATTTATTCTTGTGTAATTT
Source organism: Durio zibethinus (assembly GCF_002303985.1). Next base: position 26,587,784 of record NW_019168048.1, on the reverse strand, counting down.
GTGCTTATGTGTGACTTGTGAGGCAAGTAATTACTATGAATATAAATTTTTTTATTTGTTTTCAATCATTGTCCATTTGCAGATTTTTTCAACAATAGGTTCCGCTGGGGACCTTCGATTTTCGTTTATAAATCTCAGGATACTGGAGCTCCAATATGTTCTGATCAGCAGGGATAGCATTGCAGTAATAGCATGCTTACTCATAAACTCTCCAATGCTGAAGACCCTTATAATTGAGGTTTTTATTTGTAACTTATCTGCATAGCAGCACATAAAATCTCTACACCCTTTTTTCACATTTTATTTGATCCTTTAATGTCTAAAGCATATTAGTTAACAAAAGTTAATTTGATATTATAAAATATTGCTTTGGCTTCTTAATTTCTTTTGACTCTTTATCAATTGAATCTCAGGCGCGGAAACAACGGAGCAACCCTATGTATAATGATGAAGGATGGGATTCACACATTCATTGTTTTGGGCTTCTGGATCACTTAGAGGTAGTGAAAATCACTGCATGGGGTTGTCAAAGATACGAAAAAGGTGTCCTTGCTATCACAAGGTTTTTGCTTGAGCATGGGAGAGTCCTGCGGGATATGACTATAAATTTAGAAGCCTCGTCCAACTGGCGTTCCATATTTAAATCTTTCACAAGGAAAATTAGCAAGGTATCTCCATTTCTTAAGTTGTCAGTCAAGCGCATATATAGCACCTGATCATTATGGACCATTGGCGCATGCAAGTATGGACTAAGCACAGCACAACGGGGATATGACTTGAACAGGCTCATGGTTTGCCGGTGCCACCAGATGAAAATTAGCTTAAACAGGTTTTTTTTTTTTTAAATGAGTTTCGGACATATTCTTTTTTCCCTTCCAAGTTGTGTGCTGATTTTCCTTTTTGTCTTGAAGTTGTTAATTAATCTATTCTGTTCGTTCTTCCTAAAGAAAGAATATACTCCCTTCATTTCATAATTTTCTCGGAATTTAAAAAAAGATTTGACTTTAATGCATTTAATATTAAAATTTAAATTTTTTAAATAAAATTAAAGTTTTATAATTTTTAATATCAAAAAATTAAAAAAATAATAAAAAATAGTTTAAAAATATAAAAAAGTAAAAATTTTAAATATTAAAAAAATAGAATATAATTTTGAGACATTTCAAAAAAAAAAAAAAAGATGGACAAAAAAAAAATAAAACAGAGAGTATTATCTTATTAGTTTGAAGTTGTTAGCCTTGAGCATGTTGCAATCAATCCAAGAAAAAATGACTATATGGGAGTCTAAAACTGATTCCATTATGGGACTTTCTTGAGCATATCGAGATGTTATCATTGGCCAAACGAGTGTTAAATTGCAATTGCTTAATGTACTTTGGTCATTTTTAAGAGTGTGTAATCAAATGTGGTTTGGTTAAGATAAATATAAATACAATGAGATGTTTATGATCAGCTGCATTATGAAGGAAATTATTTAATATAGAAAGTTTAACACTATATTTGGATTGAGGGGAAGGGAAGGAAAAGAAATAAAAATAAAAGAAAATAATAGAAATAGAAATATCTTTCTTTTGTTGGAATAAATTTTTAATTTAAAGAAAAAAAAGTGGTGAAAATCCAATCATTTTTTATTTTTTCACTTTTTTAATACCTCAATTAAAGAAAAAACCTAAGGAAAAAAAGTTAAAAAAAATTATTTTTATGAAAAGACTATTAGATCCATATTTTGTTATGACATTAGATTTAATTATATAACTAACACATTTTATAAAGATAATTTCTTTTTATGAGTATTTAATATAAAATCACAGTTTATAAATATTTTATAATTTTTTAAGTTTTAACAACAAAATAAGTAAATTATTGTCAGAATAAATTAAAAAGCTGAATTAAACATAAAATTAAGAGTAAATCAATAATTAATTAATACATTTTACCATATTAAACATACTTAATTTTGTTTGGAAAGATTTGTTTATACAAGCTAGATAATATAAAGATATATTTATATATTATATGTTACTTTATAAAAAAAAGTTATAATTAAAAAAATATATTATAATAAATTTATTTTTTAAGTATATTATTCAAACAATGATGGTTATAATTTATTTTATTTCTTTATTAATTTTAACTATCCAAATGTGAAGTATATATACATTTTTTTTCTCCTTTAAAATAATTTCATTGTATCTAAACAGAAGGTAAAAGTATTAGAAGGATGCCTCATTTCTATGGTTATTAAACTTGGATTGAGATGAAGGTCAAATCAATTAATCCGTTGACTCGATCCTTGACTCTATTTATTTTTATATTTGGATAGTGTCATAATGGTTTTGTGTCCGTCCGACGAATTTGGAAACGAAATAAAAAATAATGGAGTCACCACTAATCTTTTTTGGCTAGGTGCGATTGACCACCTACTAAAACATATCATTTTAATAAAGTTTTAAAATTAATTAAAATTTATTAAAAAGATAATTATACGGTCAACGAAATAATTTAGGTTCAGAAGTCGGTTACGCGTGAGGAAGGATTAGCACCTTCATAGCGCTCGTTAAAAATGGTACCAATTAACAACGTGTTATCCTTTGATTTTGATAAAAATATCTAATTTTCGGTGTTCGAAAATTAATTTTTGATTTTTTATTTATTAGAAAAAAGTTTATTCTAAAAACAAATTAAAACCTTTTTATTGAAATAATTCTTAAAATGTTTCAGTACGTTGGTAACATTAGAAGAACTTTTTCTCACCTAGAGACTTCTTAGACATCACTTCTCGGAATACCTTAGAATCTCATCATCGGAGGCTCAAATTTGTTTTTCATAAAAAAATATCATACATGCAATGCAAAATGTTACCATGTTTATACACACATTTTATTTTTCTTTGTTAGAAAATTTTTTAATTATTTTATTAATATTCTTATTTAAAATTAAAATTTTGAAGAAAAAAAATAATTATATTGAAGATTTTCTATATATATTTCAATACGCTGGTAATATTTTACAAAAAATTTTCTCACCTAGAGATTTCTTAAAGCATCTCTACTTTGTTTTTTTTTTCATTCATCATTTTATTTTTTTTTCATTCATCATTCTCACTTTGTTTCCTCTTGTTGGCTTATACCCTAAGCCAAATTTGTCTTTCTTGTCATGTATGGCCGATGGTTTCATGATTCCTTGCAAGTTTTTCTCAAGTCTAGCTCCAGGTCACTATCTTATCTTGGTAAGCTGTTTGACAACCAATAGCACCTATCAGATGGATCTATGGTATACCCAATAAGCAACTATATGAAAGAAAAATATCCATAACTTGGAATTTCACATTGAAAGTGCATGGCCAATCGCAATGGCACTTCTATATCTCCTAGCACTTCTCTTCTGGTTCTATCAAAGGCTCTCACTATCATATGACTAGGTTTCATATAAAATCCATCAACAGAGAGTTTTGCCAGAGTAGTCATAGGTATAACATTGATGGATGAGCCATTGTCAATCAAAATCTTAGCCATTATATGACCTTTACATTTCACAGTAATGTGAAGAGCCTTGGTGCTTCCTCTACCTTCAGGAGAAATCTCTTCATCACTGAAAGAGATATAATTTGAAATCGTTAGATTGCCAACAAGATGTTCTGCATATTCAATAGAAGCATTATGAGACACATATGCTTGATTTAGCACATTCAGTAAAGCATTATGATGTGACTCTAAACTGAACAATAATGACAATAAAGAAATTTTAGCTGGCATCTTGTTAAGCTGTTCTACCACGCTATACTTGCTATGTTTTATTAACTTTAGAAATTCACATACTTTACTCTCAGATACTGACTTCTGATATTCTTTTTTTGGGGCTGCGTGAAGATCACTCTGACTTTCAATTTTTTTTTTATCTTGGCTTTCTCTTTTCTAGCTTTTTTTAAAACCTCTGGGGTATAACACCTCTCACTTCGAGTTATGCCTTTTACACCCGTTATGTTGGTAATATCTGGGTTAACTATGACATCATAATCGTACTTTCAAGATACTGCTTTATCATTCTGATATGAAAAAAGGCCAGAAATTTTAATTGTCACCATTGGTCAAGAGACGAGCTTTTCTAGCTTCGATGTTGGCTTCTCATCAAAATAGATGGTTACCGATCTATGCACAATCTTATTCTTTGAATCAATGGTAAACACTTTTACCAACTCTTCTTTCTCTTGCTAAAACTCTATTCGTCCCTCATCCATCAATATTTACACCTCTTGATGAAATTGGTGACAATTCTTGATAGAATGCCCCAGAACACCTTTGTGATAATTGCATCTTTCAGTTGAGTTAATTACTTTAGAGTAATTTTGAGGTTCTATTAGCTTCAACATGTTAGCTTAAACCAATACTTTGAACACCTTAGCCATCAGAGTCTTAACTTCATTTATTTTTTCCTTCACGTGGCTTCTTTACCCATCAATTAAGACATTTATTGATGGTCTGATATGATTTGGTAGAGAGTTCCCATTAACATTTGGAGTCCCTTGTTAGTTGGTATCAAAATTTAATACTCTTTCATTGATTAACCCTTGCACTTTACATTTCAAAGCACTACAGTTCTCAGTGGAATGACCTGGATTCCTATAGTGATAATCACAATGTGCATTGGGGTTATACCATTTGAGAAATGGAGGTTTTAAGGGTTCAACGATAACAAGAACAAACAGATGTTTCTCAACAAGTTGAGGATACAAATCTGTATATGTCATAGGAATGGGATCTGAAGTGATATTTTTTTGGTATTGCTCGGGGCTCTCAAACTATTTTGGTATGATAGGTGTAGCAGGACGATTATAGGTGCGTGTCTGAAAGAATGGTTGAAAACGGGGTGGATAAGCTAGTTGTGGTAATGACTGGTATGGTTGATATGAATGAGGGATGTATGTAACATGGTTTATAGAAGGGTAATGGGTATGGTAGACTGGTGTAGGATTAGGTGTGAAACTTTTGAATTGTTACCCCATATAGTTCACTACTTTAGCTTCATTTTCTTTTCTTTTAGGAGCTCTACCTTTTCTTGCTCTACTTGTCTTTTCTGCATCGAGCTTACCATTCTTTATAGCATTTTTAATGATCTCACCTGATATCACCATATCTGTAAAGTTTTTGGTTGCATTGCCTATCAATCTCTCATAGTACAGTGCTTTTAAGGTGTTTACAAATAAAATAGTTATTTCTTTTTCAGTAAGAGGAGGTTGAACTTGTGCAGCCATATCTCTCTACCTTTGTGTATACTCCTTAAAGTTTGCAGTTGCTTTTTTTTTCATACTTTGTAGAGATAGACGGGTCTGAAACCAGATCCGTGACATACCGATATTATGTAAAAAATGCCTTTGTAAGCTCTTGCCAAGAATGAATACGAGTCCTATCTAATTGAACATACCATCTAGCTATAGAACCCGTAAGACTATCTTAAAATATATGCATTAACAACTTCTCATCACGAGTATGTACTACCATATTTCGATAATACATGGTGATATGGGTCATCGGGCATTTTGTGCCATCATATTTTTCAAATTTAGAGACTTTGAATTTAGGAGGAATGACCATATTTGAAACTAAACAAAGGTCAGTCGCATCTGTGGAGCCATAAAAATTCATTCCCTCTACAGCCCTAAGCCTTTCTTCTAATAACTTCATCTTCTTTCGGGCACTGGTATCTTTTACTTTTTTAGGTGTATCCATCCCTAACTTTTTTCTTTCCTTGGGATCATCCAAATCAAGAACTAAGATTGACTCAGGTGGTTTTTCCATGATAACATGATTAATAAAATTTTAAAATTGTCTTGGAGCAAGTGTGAAAGGCATTCCTGGATAAGGATTAGGATATCCACCGGGAGTAGGAATTGGTACTCTAGTTCCTTGTAAAGGTTAGGTCAATTATGGCTCAAACCCTAGAGGGTAAACAGGATCTACCATATCTGACGATTGCTCTTGAAAGCTAGGATTTTTTTCTACTACTTTTCTCTTGTCAAGTTTCTTGAGCATATCCATTATTGTACTGAGATCCCTTCTTAGTTCTTCTTGAGCTATCTCAATTCTCTCAAATCGACTAACCTGTTCTTGATCCATGATTCTTGTTTGAGTTCTGGTATTGTATAAATGACGAGTAGGTTGGGTCAAAATTTTTGATGGGCAAGCTATTCTTGAACTTTTATTACCATAGAGTTTTTATTTTAAAAAAGAAAAAAGAAAGAAAAAATTAGAATGCTATGTGTTGAAAATTTTATTTTTTACTTATTTTATGAAAAAATGATGTATATGATGCATGAATGCGAGTGGGAGATATTTACTTTTGGATAAATTTTAACATTAAAAATTTTTATTGATCCCATACAACTTTTATTACATAAGATTTACCATCATAAGATTATATCCATAGAAGCGTTTGACTTGTTTTAATGGTCTTTCGCCTTATCTAGAAAGTTCACTAGGTGCTGTCCATATTCTCTTATGGGATTGACTTCTCTTTTTAATGCTTCTACCTTTTCAACCATTTTTCATGCTTTCTTCACTGCCTTACAAACTTGATTAGTCAAGTGCTCTATGTACTGTTGCCTCCCTAAGCTTTCTGCCTTCCATCTCATGTGAGCATCCCTTTCTAAATCACATGTAAAGATCAAATCTTTTTTCCTTCTATGCCACTCATCTATCATTGCTGAAATATGGCTCTTGTGGTCTTGTAGTTGTATCTCTAACCTTTGGATCACCTGGTGAAGTGATTTTTTTTCATTCAGTACTTTGAAATACTTTTTCTCTCTTTTGTGAGCATGACTTTCAACCTTTCCTTTTCATTTTGGCATTCCACCAATCTTGTTGAGGTTGTAGAGTATAATCCCTTTCAATTCTAACATTTTGAGAAATTTTGGTGGTCTCCTCTTGCTTTTCTTGAGCTTTGCTCTTCTATTGGTTCATTCCCTCTCGGAGCTCATCCATTTCACATTGTCGACTAAGGTAAAACTTGGTGACTTTTTTAGTTTTGAATTGAACTCGTAACCTCTTATTTTTTGGGTACAGATCTTTTAAATCACTATTAACCAGATCTCATTCTTTTATGACTTTTTTAATCTGTTCCCTTGTATCTTTGCTTCATATTTCAATTGCCTTACTTTCTCACAAAGTCTCAAATTTTTTCTTCTTATTTCTTTTTTTCAGCTTCTAATTCTTTTTTGACAAGCTCAACTTCTGATAATTGCACTTCTTTCGAAAGATTAACCAATTGATATGAGCTGTCATCAGGAGGAAGTACTATGTCTTTAGGCCGTCTTGTTTTTCAAATTTGATAATCAGAAGTGACTTTATCGATGAGAGGCCCTAACCTCATTCTTTGTGTTCTCTTTCCATGCTTGGATCAACTGCTCGAGGTTCTCGATGGATTTGGTTCCCCATAAACGAATTCTACTTAAACCAGGCCATGAATAGCAGGAACAAATTACTTTGCACCAAATTGTCTAAGTATCATTAATGGAGTGTAACTTACAACTCCCCATAGCCCTAATAACGGTATTCCATGGCTCATTTCCTTCACGATACAATAAGGGCACATGAGGCATCCAAGGCGCCATCTATTCGATTTCATCCCTAGTAAGCCTTCACAAGAAAATGACCCATTCTTCTTTAGTTTTTAATGTCAGCCATTGGCTTTTGCAAAACTCTTCGATTGGTGCCTTATTTCGAAGATATGGTTTCAAAAATACACTCTTCCCACACTTGAAATGACTTTTGACCCATACGTATAATAGAGATGCACATCCTATGAATCATCCTTTCCATTTCGTCGATAAAATTCAATGACCTGATGGTTTCGGCTAGGACTACTAGAGCGGGATTAATTGCTTGGGTTTTAACTTGCTAAAAAAAGTCTACCACAGTTATCTCAATGTAACCCAAAGTCTTCGAAAAGATTACCATGCCATACAATGCTAAAGTAAATACATCCACACCTTAATCATCATTTAAATGCTCCTGAATGAAGTTTCGAAGAAAGTCCCAATGAATGCTGAGATGTTCACCTTTAGACTTTATGAAAGAATCAATGATTTCTACTTTAACCCCCATAAGCTTAGCTAACTTTTAACGATAACCTAATTTTAGCTTTCGGGTAAATACTTTATTTGGACATTGTAATTCTATCCCGAGCAAAATTGAATACTCTTCGATAGTTGACACCAAATCTTCTTGATTAAAAGTGAAGCATTTATAAGATGGATCCCAAAATTGTATAGCTGCTTTGACCAGCTGTTCATCGATTACTACTGAAATGAGGGATGCGATTTGCTCATACTTTTTGTAAAAGTTTTCTTTTCTTTCTTCACTTAATTGACCCCAAACAGCAACTAACTCTTTTAAATCATTCTGTATGAGATCTAAATACACTTTCTCGGATAATTCAGACACATAACTAGTAGGCAAATAATCTGCATTCTTTTGTTGAGCTTTTTTCATCCAAACATGTACTTTATTATACGACTCACATGGCACACTGACTGAGGATGAGCAAATCTGTAGTTCTATGGGATCCATGAAAACTTCTTGGGAGAAATGTCATAGAGCAAATATCTCGATGCAAAACTGTATGATATGATTAATGGAAAAAAAAAGAAAATGAAACAAAATTGAGTTAGTGCGAAGATGTGGTTTAAGAAAAAAATATTTTTTTTTTTTTTAGTATTTTTTTTGTGTTTTGAGATTTTTTGTTTGTTTTATTTTATTTCGTATTATACACAAACTTTTGTTCTTAGGTATTTCTTACAAAAAGATGGACAAGGCTCTACATAAGACTGGTTTTCTAGGCTTATTATATGCTGGGTTTGGATTAACAAGGTCTAAAGGTTCCCAAATTGTTCTTCACTGTCGTCCATGTTGGACTAATAAGACACTCCGATCCTCACTCATTACAGGCTACGAATGGAAATGGTTCAATTTCAGTAGAAGTATTTCGCTTGCCATTGCGGAGGTTATCACCTCACAAGAGCATAGGTACTTTACTTCTTCCTATAAAAGACGGAGCCCGGGTATAGAGCTAATGTATGAGATGCATCATGCCATTGTGTGCAAATATATCCTAATTTATTGAGAGTAATATATACGAAAAAATAAAACATAATAAATGTGTGTGAATTTTTTTTATTTTCGATTTGTTTTGTTTTTTTTTTTATTTTTTTACCTTTTTTATTGAAAATGAAAAATAAAAATCTAAGAAATTGATTAAGACTGTTTAAATCAAAATTTAAGGATAACAAGTAATTAATTTTAACCTGACTCTCGAAAACAAAAGGTGTCCCCAATGGAGTTGCCAAGCTGTCATAACGGTTTTGTGTCCGCCCGATGAATTTGGAAACGAAATAAAAAATAACGGAGTCGCCACCAATCTTTTTTGGCTAGGTGTGATTGGCCACCTACTAAAACATATCCTTATAATAAAGTTTCAAAATTAGTTAAAATTTATTAAAAAGATAATTGACCACCTACTAAAACATATTCTTTTAATAAAGTTTTAAAATTAATTAAAATTTATTAAAAAGATAATTTTACGGTTGATGAAACAGTCTGGGTTCGAAAGTCGGTTACGCGTGGAGAAGGATTAGCACCCCCATAGCCCCCGTTAAAAATGGTACCAATTAACAACGTGTTATCCTTTGATTTTGATAAAAATAGTCCAATTTTCGATATTCGAAAAATAATTTTCTTGATTTTTTTATTTATTAGAAAAAATTTATTCTCGAGAAAAATAAATTAAAACTTTTTTATTGAAATAATTCTTAAAATATTTCAGTACGTTGGTATCATTAGAAGAACTTTTTCTCACCTAGAGATTTCTTAGACATCACTTCTCGGAATACCTTAGAATCTCATCCTCGGAGGCTCGAATTTATTTTTCGTAAAAAATGTTCATACATGCAATGCAAAATGTTACCATGTTTATGCACACATTTTATTTTCCTTTATTAAAAAGTTTTTTTAATTATTTTATTAATATTCTTATTTAAAATTGAAATTTTGAAGAAAAAAGAATTTAATTATATTGAAGATTTTTTATAAATATTTCAATACGCTGGTAATATTTTACAAAAAATCTTCTCACTTAGAGATTTCTTAAAGCATCTCTACTTGGAATACTTTTAGAATCCCATCATCGGATAAAATTTCTTTTCTTCTCATTTTTATTATTTATTATTTTTAATATATTAATCAATTTTTATTTATTATTATTTTTTATTTAAAAATTTGAAGAAAAATGAAAATTTTATTATATTGAAGATTTTCTATAAATATTCCAATACATTGGTAATATTTTACAAAAAATCTTCTCACCTAGAGATTTTGTAGGCATCACTACTCGGAATACCTTTGAATTTCATCGTCGGATAAAAATTTCTTTTTCCTACATTTTTTATTAGTTTAGTATTATTATTAAATTTATTTTTATATTATTTTGTTTTTAAAGTTTATTTTAAAAATTAACAAAATTATAAAAAAAATTTAACCACATATTTCATCATTTAATCTAACAAATATAAATATTTTAATATGCATAAATATTAAAAAAATATATAAAAATTAAAAAAAATTTAAAAAAATTTTTTTTACCTGAATTGGACCGGTCAACGGTTCGGTCACATACGGTTCAGTTCGACGGTTTAGCTCAGTCTGGGCGGTCAGACCGATCAGGGGTTGATAGAAAAACGGGTTATCGGGTTGGGAGCATGGACTCCGGGTCGGGTCCGAGTCAATGCACAAATCTTCCTTGGCCTAAACGACGTCGTTTTGGGCGTTAATTGAAACGATGTCGTTTTGGTTTTCGATCATTTTTCTTTTCTTCTAAAAAAAAATGATTATTTTTTTCCTTTCTTCTTCAGTCAAACGTCGTGCCGATCGGTTGCCTTCGTCGTCATTCGTCAATCATCGGCCGCCGTCAACGGTGGTCGAAAAATTTCCCAAAAATACCAAAATGTTCGTCTCGACCTCCTGAGTTCAGATCCAAGGTTCTTTTCACCAAAAAGAGTTTTCATTTCCCTAGATCTGCTTTCAAAGTTTCAGTGAGATTTTTTTTTTTATTCTGACCTTTTTTTTTTATGAAACTAACTCTTTTTTTTTCTTTGTGCAGGAAGCTCGACGCTGGGTTCCTCATTACGGGAAGGACTATTTAATTTTTTTTTTGTTGGCCCTTTGGCAGTGTCTCCTTCCCTCCGTTTCTCTCTGTGTTTGGTTTCGCTAGGAACTCTATTTATAAAGCTCCAGCTATACGTGTTTGGGAGAAAGGGCATAAGGCTCGGCATGGGGTGTAAGCACGAGCCCCATGACTCATTTATTTTTTTTGGCCATATCTGGCAGTGGTAGGTTTAGGTGATGGGGGGTAGGGCATGGTGAGATATGGTGGCAGTGATGCCGAGGATGGCACCACTGCCATCCTTGATTTTTTTTTTGTATTTTTTATTTTGTATTATTCTTGGTATTTTTTCTTGTATTTCATATTTATATGTATTTCATATTTTTTTAGACAAATTGATGTCCACAGATAGTTTATGCAATTGACCCGATAAAAACACAATTAATTTGAATTTATAGAAAACTAAAACCCATTACGTTTTTTTTTGATCTGAGTCAAATACATATAACTTTTCAAAATGTTTTAAAAATCATTACTAATATAATTTTGACATATTAATGATTGATTCTTTCATCTTTTTCATTAAAAATTTATTTTTCTTAAAAAGTTAAAAATAGTAAATAAAAATAAATTTAAAAAAAGTTAAAAAGTAAAAAAATGTGTAAACTTAGTTTTTTTTTAAATTTTAAAATAACAATAATTCTTATATAATAATATTTAGTTTATTCAATTACAAAATATCTATGTAATTTATAATTTTATTTATAATAGCTTAAAATATTTTTATTAATCCAACATTTACTTGAATGACTTGTTGATTGAACCATTTGGCCTGAGACCTCAAAAATTTAAATGGATCAGTTTCTGGTCTAATTATATTAACTATACCTTATTCCATTGAGGTATATTCAAATAAATAATAAATTCATATAATAAAAATAACTTATAAAATTTATAAATTACAATTACGATGTACCAGATAATAATTTTATTATTAATATATGAAAATTATTTTCAATCAATAGTAATTTATTTTTATGATAAGATTTGACTTATAATTATATGACTTTAGATTATGTTTGATACACAAAATAATGACAGGATAAGATAAAATGATATTATGAATATGATTAGATTAAATAATGTCATCCTATCTTATATTTAATGTATGCAAGTATTAAAATATAATAATTTATTTATTAGTAAAAATTATCTTTTTTCAAAATTTATACAATTTAAATTATTGATATAAATTTTAAAAATATAATAGAATATGTAAGTTTAATTTCATAAATTAAAAATGATTCTTTCCACTTTGAAAGGATTGAATCTATACCAAGAAGATGATAATATTTTTTGTAATCCTATCCCTTTCAATTAAATGTAAACGAAATATAATATAAAATGATTATTATTGTAGACACCCCATTTTTGTTTAAAATTTTTTTTGAGACTAAAAACTGGCCTTCGACCATTAATTAGGCTCGATTGGGAAGCTTTAACCCAATAGAAAAAAATTTTAATTTTAATTTTATTTAATTTGATTGATTGATTGATTAATTGATTGATTTTTTTGTTTAATTTTACTTGTTTAAAAAAAAGGTTAAAAAAAGTCAAAAGTAAAAAAAAAGAAGAAAAAAGAAATAAAAAATCCCAAAAACAAAAACGCAGATTCAACTTGAATTTGATTTTGGGAATCAATCAAATCAAATCACATGCATGAAATCAAATAAAATCATAATCCCATATTCAATTTACTTTCTTGAATGAAAGGGATTCAATCCCCATAAATGAACAAAATTAAACAAAACATGGCAAAGGAACAGAGGTAGAAATCATACAGAAAAAATCATATTTTGAAAAAGTATTTTTTTTTTGGCATAGGGTTTTTGAAGATTGTTGGGAAATTTGAAAAATTTTGAAGGTTTTTAATTTTTTTCTTTATATGGGACTTTAGCTTTTTTTTTTTTGTTTGGTGAGGAGTTTTATTTTTTGGGCTAATTTGAAAATTTCTTTAAAGTTTATGGAATTGTAGAACTTGGGGTCTGCTTTTGGTTTTGGGCATTCACTATGGGAAATCCCAATTTTTAGGTTCTGGAATTGGATAAAAAATTTGGTATTTTAGGATCTATTTAAAATTTTGATTTTTGAGTTATTGTTCTTTTAATTTGATTTTGGGAATTTGGATGTAATTTTTGGATTTGATTTGAATTTGGGAAGTTTTAGGAATTTCTTTTAATTTTTTGGGTTTAGATTCAAATTTTGGTTTTTTTTTTTTTTTTTGGTTTTGTTGAATTATCCAATTGAATATTTGAGTTTTTTTGGTAAGATTCATGATGGTTGGAGGAGAAGGCGGTGGCCAGAATCTGAGTTTATATGCTGTTCTGGGTTTAGCTTGAATTTTCAAGCGCCATTTGAATTTTTCGATGCTGGCATCTAGGAATTTGGTAGGTTTCTGCAAAAGGTTGAAGTTTCTAGTTGGGGTATTTTAGAGATAGGTCAGAGTTTTTTGGGCTTAGAGAGAGAAACAACCAAAGTATTCTATAGAAAAAAACCAAATTTTTGGCTTCTATATGCAATTGAAACGGTGTCGTTTTGGCAAAGGGGTTGACTTGTCTAAACTTGATGACCAGTACATTGACCTATACTCCAAATCTGACTAGATCGCAGGTTTCCCTTTTTTTTTGTTTATTTTTTGCTTTGAACTTTTTTTTTTAATTTTAATTTTATATTTTGTGTTTTTTTATATATTATTTTTATATTTTAATATTTACTATAATTGTTTGAATTAATTTGCATGATATTTTTTATTTATTTTAATTGATTTTTTTCTTTCAAATAAAAAAAAGTTTTCAAAAAAAGTATTTTTTAATCCTACTAAATTATTTGAGGATTTAACTCTTGAATTAAGTCTTACCAAACTATTACCAGACTACTAAATTATTTAAGGATTTAACTCTTGAATTAAGTCTTACCAAACTATTAGAGGGTGTAATGAATTTTCTTACACAAATAATTTTTCAATCTTACCAACATATTGGAGGATATTTTTGAAAATAAATTATTTTTTATTAAGTTTTGAATCTTCGATGATAGAATTACTAAAAATGTTGCAAATAGCAATCTTTATGTAAATTCTTAGATGAGAGAATTTTTTTCTAAATTTTTCCAATATATTAGAGAATTTGGATGAAAATTTTTTGATACCAAGGTTCTAAATCTCATTTTCATGAATAAAAGTTTTTTACAAAAAAATCAAATGAATTAGTTGATGGAGCCTTTTCAGAGTGGGACATTAACCTCCATGAATACTCTTGAGGTGAGAAAATTATCTTAAATTGCTACCAAACTATTGGAGAAATTTTAAGTTTAATTTTCAATAATTAAATTATTTGGTAAAATTACAAAAAGACTTCATGGCTTGGATAATTTGAAATCAAACTGGTACTATCTTTTGCATGGGCATAGTGAGGGTGCTATAACCTTTCTCATGAGTAATGGTATTCTCGAACCTAAAATCTAGTTTTGTAGATTAGAATCTACCTTTTAAAGATACCCAAATCAAGTTTGAGATTTCTCTTTAAAGTGGAACAGATTCAGAATAAAAAAGATTGGTGGTGATTTCTAAGTATATGTGTAGTGATAGGTCCATGAATTTATATGTTATGATAGTTTGGCGACTCCACTGATGACATTAAGAGTTAGACCAATAAATAATTTCTTATTATCCAAGCCTAACCTAATAAATTTAAGAATCTTTTTTTTATTTGTATTTTTATATATTTATATATTTATATATATCTGTTATTCTTTTGTACATGCATAACATGAACTCTATACTCAAGTTTTGTCTTTTAGGAGAGAATAAAGTAGCTATGCCTTCTGAGATTTCATGTCTTTGTATAGGTTAGCAAAAAACTCCCACTCAAATTAAATCATTTTTGTTTGTAGGCAATAATGGGTAAAGATTATGGTGCCTTACTAATTTATAATGGATAATGATGT
This sequence comes from Durio zibethinus, assembly GCF_002303985.1. The sequence continues at coordinate 26,572,628 of NW_019168048.1, read as the reverse complement.
AAGGAACAATTTAAAAGCCATTAGATTATCAAACCTTTGAACCTAGCATGTAAATAAACTCTAAGGGTTTGAACCTAAGTTACAGTCATACCTTTTTTTATGTTAGAAAGTCTTAAATATGACACATGATGGGACATTTATTATGCTTGTAAATTTATATATTTTCTTTGTATATATTATTTGCATACTAACCCTTTAAGTTATTTTTTGTATATATTATATTCTTTTTTGTATATATCATGTTTACTAACCCTTTTTTGTATTGTATATGCATGCATTTAGTCACATAATTAAATCTTCCTTATTGTATTCATGCATTTCTACATTCAATCTCATGCATGATTGGATGGTTACATAAGTATCACTCTAAATATGCACCATAATTGTGATAAATTAAGGTTCAGGGATAGCTCAACCAACTCATCACTAGTATAACACCCAAGCTCAAGTTAGAAGAATGGAGTAAGAAAATGCAAACCATGTTGAGAAGTTAGAGAAGGCTCAAGAAGAAATAAAAAGGGAGTTAAGCGAAATCCTTGAAACACTGAATAAGTTGAACAAAGGAAAGACTGTAGAAGAAGATGCTAGACCTAAAGACCATCCATTGCAGGATTTTGCTGACCCTTTGTATCCTCCTAGTTATGGTCCACATTAGGTCCAGTCTACTTAAGGCATTTCATCATAATAATTCATATTTCTTACAGGGTATACTTACCCAGAAATGCCATCTGCACCAACTTAAAGGTAATATTAAAGTTTCACTAATCATGTTTTCATTAAAAAGATAGTAGAGCAAGTCCTAATCCATAACTTGGATGACTTAAAGAAAAATAAGAAGTTGAGGGTAGTGAAAAGTTTATAGGACTCAAAGTCTGAATATAAGATGAACTTGCTGGATGAGAGACTATGAGCTATTAAAGGTATAAAATTTTATAGCTTTATAGATGCAACCAACCTTGCTTGGTCTTAGATGTTGTAATCTTGCCAAAGTTCAAAGTCTCTGAGTTTGAGAAATACAATGGTATTAAGTGTTCGATCACCCATGTCATTATGTATTGTCAAAAAATGGCCATCTATATTAGTAATGAAAAGCTATTGATGCATGCGTTTTAAGATAGCCTTACTAGCTCAATTGTAAGGTGGTATGTTTAGTTAGATCTAAACCATATTTGCTCTTGGAATAAACTCGTTCAGGCATTTATTAAACAGTATCAACACATTATTAATTTGGCCCTATATCATTTTGTTTACAAAGCATGAAGAAGAAGGTAATATAGTCTTTCAAAATATATGCTCAACGGTGGAGGGATATGGCCACATAAGTTCAACCTCTTTTGACTAAGAAAAAAATGACAATACTGTTTGTTAGCATCCTAAAAATATGTTATTATGAGAAGATGATAAGAAATGTAATAAAAAGCTTTGTTGATATAGTGATCTCAGGGAAGATTATTGAAAATGCCATAAAAAGTGGTAAGTTCAAAGAATGAAAGCCTAGTAGTACCAAGAAAGGTGGGATGCTAAAAAAGAAAGAAGCTGAAGCTTAAGTTGTGGTTTTGAGGGATAATAATTCAGAAGTTATGCTTCAAATCCACCACCTGTCCATTTTGCTTACTACCCTGCAATCAATAATATTGTACAACTCCCTTACCAACCTCATTACCAAACCATGAATAACATCTACCTAAACTTTTATCAACCAACTTTTCAAGCACCTGCATATGGGCCTAATCCTATCACTACAACAATTTCAAGGCCAAACAATCAAGCGAGTGATTTAGGAAGATCTAAGAGCAACTAAAAGAGAGCTTACATTAATCCAATCCCTATAATCTATACTAAGCTATTCTTAGAATTGGTCAAGAATGACCTGGTATCCTCAATTCTTTTGGAACTATTAAAGCCACCCTATCTCAAATGGTACAATATTAATGCCATATGTGATTATCATAATAGGAATATAGGTCACTCTATAGAAACTTGCCCAACTTTCAAGCATAAAGTGCAAAGTTTGATCCAAGCAGGCTCGGTGAACTTCAACAAATAAAAAAAACTAAATGTATAAAAAAGCTTTTTATTGGATCACCTACGGACATAATTTTGGGAAGGATGCAAAAAGGTTAATTACAACTAGAATAGTGGACTTCTTTTACTATATTAGGATTTCATTGTATTTTTATTATTTTAATAAAAGTGACAGATATGATGCATTTTTATGACATTTTTTTATGTGAATCACTATTATATGCTTTTACCTTTTCATATCTTTTCCTATTCTCATTCTTTGATTCCAAATAATGAATGTACAGACAATCATGATAATAATTCAAAATTTAATTTTGAAAGTATTATTCATATTGTTATGATTGATAAGATGAGATTGCTAAGTTATTGGAATTATTAAATAAAAGAAGATAAATCTAGTAAAAAAATTTTGCTCATTGAAAGAGGAAAGTGATGTAGTATATGATCTTTATAATGGTTCATTCACAAGTTTATTTTTGGTTAATGAATGTTCTTCATTGAAAGTATTCATATTTGAAATGAGAAATGACCATATTTTTTTTATCCTTTATAAGATGAGTAATTATCCTTTGTTATCCCATTTGAGTCTGTTAAAATTTTTTTTTAAGAAACCCTAACCAAGGATCAACCCTACATTGGGAGCAAAATTTGATAAGCTTGAAAAGTTGAGATCTTTAGTGATTTTAGGGGCAAAGCCATTTTGTGCTTAAATATTTCTTGAAAAATGATGAAAAATGAAAAAAATGAAAAAAAATGAAAAAAGGAAAAAAGAGAAAGAAAAAGAAGAAGAAATTGATGGGCAAAATATCAAGGTGTTCTACATGAAAAATGATTTTTAGTTTGATTACCCTTCAAATATAGTTTAAACTTATTTTATCCATTTCTTTCAAAACTCTTCATCATTGCCTACATTACATCGCTTAAAAATCTATTTTGATTAAATGTGAATATTCGAATTAGAGAATCATGAATTGAACTAAGGCAAGTTTGTCATGGGATTAATTAAGATTTTGATCAAAATGTCACTGATGGATCAAAGAGAAAGAGAAATGAGAAGAAAAGATGAAAAAAAGATATGTAAAAAAAGAAAAATAAAGACTTAAATTGAAAAACCCGAAAGACAGTTTAAGTAAAAAAAAAAATAGAAACTCATGAAAACAACTTTATTTAAAGATCTTTGAGATATGGATTTTGATTGGCTTAAAAATTGAGAATTTCGATAGAATGTGTTTTTGAGAAAAAAATTCTGAGATTAGAGTTTAGAATTGTCTGAATAGTCATTATTTTGGATGTTAATATCCTATTTTCATAGTATTTTTATTTTGTTTATCTTTGATTTGTTCTTGACCATATATTTTTTTTTATAATGAATACCAATTTTTCTTGTTTTTTACCAAATATGCATACCTTAATGAATTGAGGAATGCATTATAGTTATCTTGAATTAGAATGATAATAAATAAGTGAATGATAATATTCATAAAAGATTTTTTTTATTTTTTTGAAAGAAATCCAAGACGACAAAATTAAAAGAAGCCTGAAAGATGAGTTAAAAAGGGCAAAGAATGTGACCTAGTGATGAATATAATGATGAATTGGTTAACATATCCTGTGAGTTAGAACCAGAAGAGGAAAATGATATGGATCAATTGATGGAATTTGTTCTTAGATCATTAATGCTGAAAAGCTAAGAAGACTGGTAGAGTTTTTAGAATCTTAGTACCACAATTAGAATTTCATGACATTGATTAGTGACATTTGCATTACATACATTGCGTTTAAATTATACATATATAATTTGATGAATATTTAATTACATTTGCATCATGATTGGGGCATGCATTTACGTTATGTAGAGAACATTTGAATCATAGTATAATATTTACATTTGCATCATTTAGTGAGACTCTAGATTGTTGCATTTGCATCATTTAGAAGGCATTTGCATTATTATCATGAAATTTTTCACATACAAGAATTTGACTTTCATTGAAGAGATTTTTTACATTTGAATCTCAAATGAAGAAGATCTTTCATGATGAGATTTTTTTTACAAGAAAAGCTTTCCAAACTTTTAAAGTTATAGAGCCTTTGTTTAAAAAAGTTTTTCAAATGAGAATCTTTGAAAATTTGGATGTGAAACCCTAAAATTTTTTGAATAAGAATCTTTAAAATTTTTTGATGTGAAGCCATAAAGTTTTTGTAAAAGAACTTTTGAAACTTTGGATGTGAATCTCTAAAATTTTTCTTATGTGAATCTTTGAAATTTTGGCTGTGAAACATTGAAATTTTTTAGATGAAAATCATTGAAATTTTGGTTGTGAAACATTAAACCTTTTGAATGTGAATTTTTAAAATTTTTGATGTGAATCTCTAAGTTTTTCAAAAGAAAATCTTTAACTTTAAGAAATGAAACCCTAAAATTTTTCAAATGAGAATCTTTGAATTTTGGAGGTGAACCTTGAAATCTTTGATGTGAATCTCTAAAATTTTTGAACATTAAACTTTAAATTTTGGATGTGAATCACCAAAAAAAAATCTTTTAAATGCAAATTTTTGAATCTTGTATGTGAATTATAGTTTGCGAATCTTTATAATAATGAAAAGTCTTACGAACTTGAAGTTCTTTTAAATCTGAAGTTTTTATGAATCTTTAAATATTTGTGAACCTGAAACTCTTGCAAATATGAAATTCTTGTCAATTTGAATTCTTGTGAATCTTTCATTCTTACGAATCTAAAAATTTTTGTGAATTTGAAACATTTGCAAATTGAAAACTTTGTGAATCTGGAACTTTTGTGAAACTTGGAACCTTTACGAATCTTGAACCTTTGAAAATCTTGAAATTTTTGCAAATATTGGATTTTGTTTTTTACAAATCTTAGAATCTTTACGAATCTTGAAATCTCTACAAATCCTAGGATTTTTTACAATCTTAAATTATTTACAAACTTTTAGAATCATTGCAAATCTTGAAAATTCTTGTGAATGTTGAATCTTTATGAGTTTTGGATCATTATGAAATTTTGAATCTTTTTACGAATCTTCGAGTTTTAAAATCTTTTAATTCTTGTTATGAAGCTTTGCGAATCTTTGAAAATTTGTGAATTCTTGAATTTTCAAATTGTGAATCTTTGGATTTTAAGTTTTTTTTTTTTAATTTTTTATTTTTTTGAACTCGAACAAAAAAAATGTCTTTTGTCTTTAGGCAATTATTGTTTCACAGAAACTGTGCAAAGAGAGGTACCTGTAGACACCGCATTTTGTCTGAAAATTTTTTCAAGACTGAAAACTGGCCTTCGATGATTAATTGGGCTTGATTAGGAAGCTTCAGCCCTAATAGTAAAAATTTTAATTTTAATTTGATTTATTGATTTGTAAATCAGAAATCCTTAAACAAAAAAAATGTCTTTTGTCTTTAGGCAATTATTGTTTCACAGAAATTGTGTAAAAAGAGGTACCTGTAGACACCGCATTTTGTTTGAAAATTTTTTCAAAACTGAAAACGAGCCTTCGATGATTAATTGGGCTTGATTAGGAAGCTTCAGCCCTAATAGTAAAAATTTTAATTTTAATTTGATTTCTTGATTTGTTTAATTTTACTTTTAAAAAAGTCAAAAAAAGAATCCAAAAGTCCAAAAAAAAAAAAAAGAACGAAATCAGAAATCCTTAAACAAAAATGTGGATTCAGTTTGAATTTGATTTTGGGAATCGATCAAATCAAATCACATGCATGAAATCAAATAAAATCATAATCCCATATTCGATTTACTTTCCAAAATGAAAGGGATTCAATCTCTATAAATGAACAAAATCAAATTGAACACATGAGAGAAACAAAGGTGGAAATCATACAAGAAAATCATAGTTTGAAAATGTATTTTTTCTTGGCAGTAGGACTTTTGAAGATTCTTGGGGAATTTGGAAAATTTTGGAAGTTTTTGTTTTTGTCTTTATCTGGGATTTTGGTTTGATTTTTGTTTGGTGATAAGTTCTAATTGATTTCTATTTTTTGGGCTAATTTGGAAATTTCTTTGAAGTTTCTAGAATTGTTTAACTTAGGGTTTGCTTTTGGTTCTGGGAATTCACTATGGGAAATCCCAATTTTTAGGTTTTGGGATTGAATCAAATTTTGGTATTTTTGGATCTATTTAAAACATTGATTTTTAGGTTATTGTTCTTTTAATTTGATTTTGGGAATTTGGCTATAATTTCTAGGCTTGATTCTAATATGGGAAGTTTTAAAAATTTCTTTTAATTTTTTCGGTTTAGATTCAAATTTTGGTTTTTTTTTTTTTTTGGTTTTGTTGAATTATCCGATCAAATATTTGAGTTTTTTAGTGAGATTCATGATGATCGGAAGAAAAGGTAATGGCCATAATCTGGGTTTATAGGTTGTTCTAGTTTGGCTTGAATTTCTCAATGCCATTTGAATTTTTCGGTGCCAATATCTAGGAATTTGGCCGGTTTTTACAAAAGGTTGAAGTTTTCGATTAAGGTATTTTAGAAAGAAGTAAAAGTGTTTTGGGCTTAGAGAGAAAAATGACCAAAGTATTCTATAGAACAAACCAATTTTTTTGGCTTTTATTCATGATTGAAATAGTGTATTTTTGGCAAAAAGGTTGGCCTGCATGAACCTGGCAACCCGCACATTAACCCCATGCAACCCGCACATTAACCCATGCTCTAGATCTGACTTGATCTCAGGTTTTTCTTTTTTTTGTTTATTTTTTGCTTTGATTTTTTTGTTTTATTTTTCAATTTTATATTTTTTATATATTATTTTTTATTTTGATATTTATTATAGTTATTTGAATTAATCTGCATGATGATTTTTGTTTATTTTAATTGATTTTTTTTCAAATTAAAAAAAAATGTTTTTAAAAAATGTTTTTTGATCTTACCAAACTAATAGAGGGCTTAAAGAATTTTTTTGCACAAATAATTTTTTAATCCTACCAGCATATTTGAGGATAATTTTTTAATAAAAAATCTTACCAATATATTAGAGGATATTTTTAAAAATAAATTATTATTTTTTATTAGGTTTTGAATCTTTGATGATATAATTACTAAAAGCGTTGCAAATAGTAATCTTTATGTAAATTATTAGGTGAAAGGATCTTTTTTAAGATTTACCAACATATTGAAGAATTTGGATGAGAATTTTTCAATACTAAGGTTCTAAATCTCATTTTCACAAATGAAAGTTTTTCTACAAGAAAATCAAATGAATATGACGACAAAGCCTCTTTAGAGTGGGACATTTGTCTCCATGAATACTTTTGAGGTGCCAAACTATTAGAGTAATTTTAAGATCAATTTTTGATAATTAAATTATTTGGTAAAATTACAAAAAGATTTCATGGCTTGCATAATTTGAAATCAAACTAGTACCATCTTTTGGATAGATTGAATGTGGGTGCTGTAACTATCCTCACGTGTAACCATATTTTCAAATCTAAAATCTGATTTCATAAACTAGAATTTACATTTTAAAGATACTCAAATCAAGTTTGAGACTTCTTTTTAAAGTGAAACTACAAAAAGATACTCCTTTTTAAAATTACAAAAAGACTTCATGGCTTGCATAATTTGAAATCAAACTAGTACCATCTTTTGGATGGATTGAATAAGGGTGCTGTAACTATCCTCACATGTAACCATATTTTCAAATTTAAAATATGATTTCGTAAACTAGAATCTACATTTTAAACATACTCAAATCAAGTTTGAGACTCCTTTTTAAGGTGAAACAGATTTAGTTAGGTGATCAATCATACCTAAACAAAAAAGATTAGTAACGACTCCTAAGTCTATGTTTAGCAGTAGATCTACAAATCTATATGTTATGACAATTATACTATCCTATTCATCATCCTATGCATGAAATATGACCTTATTATATTAGATTGGTTAGTTGGTGCCAAATTGTCTTTACTTGTGTTAACAATTTTAGTAGAGTTAGGTTGGATATCAAATACAAGGTTAGTATGCCCAAGCTATATGGATACGATGATCAATCATGAACATACATTTTCAAACAAAGAATTTGACTCAACTATCCATAATATTAATTTTGTCGAAATTAGAGGAAGAGGAGGTTGTGCACGTGGCACCTCCTTCTTGCAAAAATAGATTTTTTTATTTTTATTTTTTATTAAATATATATTTTAAATTTTAAAATTTTCACTTTTTAATTTATTTTAATTGTATTTCTTAACTAGATAAATTTTGTAAAAAAATCAATGAAGGTAGGATGATAAAATAATTTGTATCCGATTAATTTCAATTTGTATCAGTCCAATATAAGTGTTTTTTTAAAAGGAATATGATAACATGTTGAGATTTTTTTAAAAATTGAGATGAATAAAAAATGAAATTAAGGTGTTTTGTCTCATCTTGGGTGTCCACTAAGCTTACAAGAAGTTTAAAAGAAGAGTTTTTTCTACTATAAAAGCAAAAGATGTTTGGTTCGCAATTTTAAAAATTTATAACCTATGTTGAAAGATTTTTTGAACTTTTAGATAAGTTGTAAATAAAAAAAAATCTTAAAAAAGTGTTAATGAATAGTAGTGCTAAAACATAGTAAGAAATATATTTAATGAAATTTTCTTACATTCTTACCTCACCCTTCAATAATTCATAAATATATAGGGAGGATTATATTATTTCGTATTCATCTTTTTTATTTGGTTCAATTTTTTTTATCGATTTTATTTTTATTTTTAATTAACAAAAATATCTCTTTATTATATTCATATTCATAAATATCTCTTGTGATTTAGTTTAGTAAAATTGAATACTTTATCTTTTTCATTTTTTAAAAAGTTTTTAATATTTTAGAGATTTTTAAATTAAGTTTACGAAATGCTATTTTAATATTATAATATTTTAAAATAGTAGCCAATGAGACTTTGATTTAAAGGCATGTAGGAAGTCTTAATGCCTTGAGGTCTTAAATTCCAATGTCATTATATGTGGGTTCAATTGTTTTTTTTTTTTTTTAGTTACATCAGGATGGCAAAACCCTAGTACAAGTAAGGGGAAGGGAAAGGCCTGATTCGAAAATCAGACCCTTGATATCTCCTCAAATGCCTTTAGCCACTAGACCAAAGGCTTATGGACGGTTTAATTGTTTTGTTATATTAGAATTTGCTAATTGTTTATTCCATGATATATTTATGTATATAAAATAGTTTAATATGATTGTAACCTCTAAAAATCTATAAAACAGTGATAATTTTTTTTTATAAAGTTTTAAAACAGTTATACTTGAAATTGAACTTCTTATAAAAACTCCAATCCAAACAAACTTATATCTAAATTATAGGAGGAGAATATAACATTCCAATGAACTTCATAAGAAAACTCCACCTCTCTTACATTTCTTGTCTGCTTAAGAGCCGCCCACGTTGAGGGCATTTATGGGAAAAAGCAAGTAGTACAAAAATTAAACAGGGAACCAGATTTGGCGTGAAAGAAGACATGACATTTATACAATTTCAACCCATTCACACTAAACGTGAAGAGATGAAGTTAAACGTTCTTTCCCTTTTTCAACACAGAAAAATTGTTCAATTAATCCCCACGTGTCCCTGAAACTTACAACATACATAAAAGCTCCTATCACTTTCCCAATGATTAGCTTGTTCAGTTTTGAGTGCTCCATTGCTTGTGGCCCTGAGTCCATCTAGGACATTTTGGACTGAAGTAACTTGAAATAACCCTTGAATTCAGAAGCTCGACGATGGGAACATATTTGACACACCTTGGTGTCTTGTACTGGTTTATGGATGCACCCTGGTTAAGAGCAAAGTCCATGAGCTTGTCAAATGTCCCATTCTCCACTATTTTTATCTCCAGAGGCCCAATGGACTTGTCCCAAACTCGCCCTTGGCGGTAGACGCTGTTGAGTGATTCTTCAACTGCGAAGCAACAATCCTCAAAAACGGATGGAGGAATTAAAGTTGCGTCATTAACTTTGATTTCCCAGTACAGCACATAGTGGCCAGGGATTGATGATGTGTCTGCATAGCTGGTGTATTCTGTCAAAGATGCTTCAAATGGCAAAAGTTGGTTTGCAGCGTTTTGCACTGCATTTTGTAGCTCCACTTCATCGGTTTTATCAGAATCAATGCTAAGAACAACATTTTTCCTGCATATGAAGTTGAATTGTGGGGCCTTGTTCTTGAATCCAGCGACACGAAGTATGTCCCCAACTCGATAACGATAAAGACCTGCAACATAAAAGATTTCACTTTTCAGAAAGGCAAAAAAAGAAACCCATACTGCATTGAATCAAAATGTTTTCAAGGCCTGGTTGATTTTGGTTACCTGCATATGTTGTGACAACAAGCTCATAGTCTTGTCCCAGTTTGACATTGACAAGATCGACAAGTTCTTGTTTTTCATTGTCATTCAGAGATGCGGGTTCAGAGATGGAACCAGTTAACCCATTTTTCCTGTTCACTGGCAAGAACTCGAAATAGGCCATGGTGGGAATGAGGGTGTAAGATACCTTGCTAGGCTTGCTTAGAGGGTTGAGATTAATTCCGAAATAGCACTCGGAAGAAGCGTACATGGTGCAAACAAGAGGAAGGCTATTGCTGTAATAATCTAGTGTAGGAATATACTGAGACATGGTTCCAGTAACTATAACATCTATATATTTAGTGTTAGGCCACAGCCTAGTTATGATCCCTTTCCATGACCCTTTACTACATTCTGCCTCAATAAAATCAGCAAGCTTGTAGTTTGGTTTGAGTATTTTCAAGACAGCTTCTCTTACGGATGCATCAGTGATTTTAGAGTCTACAGTTCCTGTCCGAATATCACTGCAAAGAAGACTCCAATGTTTTTCAAGGAACTGGATTGCTCGAATGAAACCAGAAGCAAAAACTGCACCAACGCGAAGAACTTCTTTGCTTTGACAAAGGCCGCAGAGCAACTGAGAGTACATGCTCTGGTAAGAATCTAGGCAGAGAATGGTTTCATTGGGGCTTGTATAGTTGTTGTACAGATCGCTACGCCTGTCCTTAAAATGTGAGCTTTTGTAATAGCTGGTTAAGACGGGACGAGCCACGAGTCCTCCCTGGGTCTTAGCTTCTGATTTTATAAACAAAAAGTACATTCCTTTCCCTTTGTCCGACCCCGGAACAAATTGGCTCATCACAGGCATCAACAGGCTATAAAGCAGCGATCTCCTCCCCAGCTCCTCTTCTATCGTTGGCATCAATTTCCGTTCTCCAGCAGATGTACCAGAGCTAACATTAAAACACTCCCGTGCAACATTATCATTCTCAAATACATAAAATTTTATAGAAAAAAACGATGAAATTGCATCATGGACTTACCTTGTCAGGAACTCTGATATGGGTTGGGAGCAGAGAATTGCTGAAGTATCACCATTGGCAATACGCTCAATATCTGGCTTTAAATCTTCATATGAAACAACAGGCATCACCTTCTTAAATGTTTCTCTATCTGTACATCCGTTAAGGCCATTTCTTTGCAGGTACTCGGCATTGGCGCTACGAGAGAGAATTTCGGATAGAACTCGCTTCTGCACTTCTTCAGCATTAATAGTAACGTCTTCAATAAATTTTAATGCCTTGTTTCTTCCCTCCATGATGCCACCAACCCCATCAATGCAATGCATACTTGGATAAGATTTTGGAAGCTTCAGGCACGGCTAGCTTTGACAGGTAATAAAGCAATACTATTGTGAAGACTGGAAAAAGGGAATATTGATGAAGAACAATATAATACCACTATTAAAATTCTAATTTTGTGTAGCAAATGAATTGAAATCAAGGAGATATATATAGGCCAAATGAAGGTGGTGTAACCCACACATCCATACAAAAAGTTTCAATCCAACAGTAAATTAATGCACTAACCCCAAAAAGAAAAAGGGCAAATCGTGAAGAAATAGTAAACTGGTACCAGTAATTATTTTCCTCTTAGACTTTTACAATTACAAAAAACAGTAACCTTGACTTTTCTCCGTTGCCAATGAATATTAAACGCGTCAGCTGGCTAATACTCTATGATTATGTGCTAGGGCTTCCAAGGCATTTCGAGGGTGAGAAACCGTAGAAAGATGTGATTGGATGGCAAACTTCGGCAAACTTATTGCTTTAAAGTACCAAAATGGGTACTCAGAGATGCAAAACTGGATACATGCGTGCATGTACAACGGGTGTTGTTAGAAAAACCAGCATCAGTTTCAAGCTTCTGCCTCAAGTAATCTTAAGAGAATCCCTACACGCAGACACTTGAATATCAAGTATTTTCATAGATAAGCATTGTAGAAAAATTTATCTTTTTTGAATTAAATAAATTATCTCCATTTATTCTCTTTTTAGTATTAACTTGAAAATTGATCAAAAGATTGTATTTTTAAATATAGCAAAAATTTTTAATTTACCATATTGTCTGAATCTTTGGGTACACACGACATTCATATAAGAATTCAAAAAATTTTCCAAAATGAATACTGAATACTCCAGTTTTAATCGTCAGAATGTCTACTCAAGCATACCATTTAATGAATGAATTATTACTCAAGTATCTTGAGACTAATATTTCCATTACCGAAAAAAATATAAAAATGACCACAAAAGTTTTTAATCAAAAACAGAAAACCATTTTCATAACGCCTATAAACTCAGGAATTTATTTATTATTTAAGAAAATGTAAACATCCAATTTAGTTTGAGCTCTAAAGTAGTTGAGTTTGATATAAGTCAAAGCTTAGTTGCTTAATTTTTTATTTTTTATTGTTATTTCACTTATTTATCTTTATTATTTAATTTATAATTTTAGCTTATTTACCTTTATTTACTTTTTATTTTATTTTTTTCTTTATCTTTACTTTTTTTTGCTATTTATTTATTTTTTACTCTTATTTCATTTATCTTTATTATTTATCTTTACTGATTTATCTTTAGTTATTGATTTATCTCTTTTATGATAAAAAGTAATGTTAAAAAAAAGAAAATTTTGAAAATCACAAAATGGTGAAAGAGGTTCAGGTGATTGAGTTTGGGAAATAGGGTTTGGGAAATAAAAGAGATTTTATCTTTAGGTGGTAATTCATGTTTTTAAAGTTAAAATTGAGAAGGGATTTTGGATATAAGTTCTAATTCCTTTAGGGATTATTAATTTTTGGTGATAAGTTATAATTTTCAAGAGTTTAATCCTATGCAATTTAGAATACTTAACAAGTCAGAGTAATGTCTCCTATAAATAGAATAGCATTCAATACTAAAAAAAAACTAACAATTACATAGAAGCTCAAAAGCAATAAGCAGTGAAGGAAATTTTTTTTTTTGTGATAGTGAATTTTTTAGAGTTTGATTGAGAATTTTATTGGAGCTTAGGTTTGATTCGAGAGAATGTCCGAACGATTAGGGTTTAAGGAAAAAGAAAGGGGATCAAAATATGTTAGTTTTTTTTTTCTAAATTATTTAAAAAAAAACCCAGTTTTCAATGACTTTTCCAACGAAAAACTCAGCTTTTGATAGGTTTCTTATGGAAAAACCCAGAATTTGATTAATTGTTTTACGACTTTTGAAGATTTTGATGGACAGAATCTAGAAAAGAAAAAGAGAGGGGAGAGAGTTCAAGAGAGAGACAGAAGAGAGAGGGAGAAAGAAAATTTGAAGAATAAGAAAAGAAATTGACTTTTATACCAAGCCAAAAACGACAACGTTTTAAAGGTGTTAGTCTATTGTTGACTCATATACTATCTTGTGTGTCGATCCAACCCATAGTGCACCTGACCCATTTTTTAGAATTTGATTCCTTATTGAGTCAATCAAGTTGAGCTGCAATTCAAATCATTGAGCCATCTCTTGAAGTCAAGCTGAACAAGAAATTAGGTATTTAATTTAATTTATTTTGTTTTCTTGTAATTTTACTTATTAAAAAAAGGATTATTTTTAGAAAAATGATTTTGAAAAGAAATAAAATGGATTTGCAAAAATTGAAATTTTGAAAATGAATTTTAAATAAATAAAACCTTATATTGAAGGGTTTATGGTTTTTAAAAATCTGAAACTAAGGTTTTATTAACATATTGGAAAATCTTATTAATTTTTGACAAAAATATAAGTTTCAAAAGAAAAAAAATAATTTTCATGAATCTTACTAACATATTTGATGATATTTTTTGATAAAAAATTATACTAATATATTAGAAGATATTTCTATAAATGTATAAATAAATGGGTGTGGGTTTTGATAAAATTGATTTTGAATTTTCGATGATGCAATTACAAATAATGTTACAAATACCAATTTTTATGTAAATTCGTAGGTGAGAAGTTTTTTTTTTTTTGTAAATTTTACCAATATATCAGAGAATTTATAAAAGATTTTCAATATCAAGATTTCCACAAAAAATTTACATTTTTCATAAATAAAGTTTTTTTAAATACTAATAATCCAACGATGAAGTATTTTCAAGCATAACAAATAATCTCCTTTATAGACACCCAATTTTGTTTGAATCGACTCGAATTTGTTCGAGTTTTAAATTTGATTTTAACATTTCAATTTGAGCTAACTTAATTTGATTTAATTAAATTAAGCTCATTCAGGTTTGTCCCGGATTAATCGTTTTCGAATTGATTTGCATAATTTGAAGTTCAACCTAATTTTGTTTGGGTCATTCAACTTTGTTTGATTTTTATGTTCGATTCAACTAATTTAATTTGGACTAATCTGAGCACAATAGTTGAATTAACGTGTTTCAAGTTTATCTTAGATTAATTATTCTTGAATCATTTTATATGAATTAAAATCTAGTTCGATTTAAAGTTCGAGTCCTAAAGTCCAATTTGGTTCAGTCTTTGGTTAAAATTCAATCACTTCGACTGGAAAGTCCAATAAGAGTCTAAATTGATTTTTTTAAGGCCAAACTTTAAGCTTGGCCCAAATTAAGTTTTAAGCTCAATTTCATTATTATTATTATTATTATTATTATTATTATTATTATTATTATTATTATTATTTTATTTTAAATAAAAAAAAGAAACAAATAATGGGTAGAAAAAAATATAGGAAGAAGTGATCGACAGCCATTACCAATTCTATTTGGCCATAGCAATTTGTTGGCCACTACCCTTCAACTCTGAAAAGCGGTTAAACTTGGATTGTTGCAATCCCAATCAAGATAAAAATTGATAAGCACTATTTGAAAATGGGGGTTCTAACATTCATTTCACCAACCTCTGAACCAAGCATAAAGGACCCCTGCCAACCCTTCTATAACAAACCCTTAAGCCACTTAAACCCTACTCCAACCCTTCCCAGAAAAATCTAAGCCCTAAAACCTAAAAACAAGAGCCCTTACTAAAAAAAACCAAGCACCATTTCCCCTCCAAACAGCCCCAGCTTTAGCCCTTAGAGAAAAAGCCCCGACAAAAACCCAATATTCCTTCCTCAAGCCCTAGGGGATTTACCTAGCACCCTAAAATAAAAATTTTTCCTCTTTCACCACCAATAGGCACCAAGTCCCAAGTCCCAAGTCAAATCACCCACCTCATCACCAACAACGCCACCACAGGCAAGACACCACCTACGCCAACCCAACCCTTGCTCGTAACAGTAACAGCTCCTATCTTTCATCACCACCCCCGTGACCTAACCAAACCACCAACATAGTGCCATAAACAGTAAAAAAAAAAAAAACACTTTTAGTAAACACCTATTCGACACCCCTTCACAACTGACCCAATCATTCCCATTCTTCATAACTCCCCATCACCAAAAGCTTCACTCATAATACACCCCTTTAGCACCCTTAAAAATCCTAGGAGTACCCCTCAGAAAAACCAAAAATATTCCCCACCTCTATCGATCAAAACCTTTTCCAAGCTACCTAAAAAAAACCATAAAAATGAAAAAAAGGCACAAAAGAAGACCTATTTTTTCTCTTTTCAAAAAAATAAAAAATTACACAAAAAAAGAGAAAAAAATCACAATCCTCACTGAATGAGAAACCCTGTAGCAAAAAAAAAAAAACAGGAATGGTGATGAAAGGGGAAGCCACGATGGTAATAAAAAATGATGGAGAGGAAGGGGAGAGGGAAGGTGACAATATACTAAAAATGCATCTAGATTGAACGATAGGATGATGTTTTTCGATGGTTTAAAAGTCTCAAATTTTGAACTCAAATCAAGGAAAATCTAGCGAGATTTACGAAAAATGAAAGTCAAAGCTAAGATCAGGAGCCTAAAAAGAGTTTAAGGTGGTTTTTAGGTTATTTTTTATCATCGGTAAGTAACAGCCAGTGGCGATGAGAGCGACGGTCGATTGTCGATAACTGGGTTTGATGTTGCTAATTTTTTAAGTTTGTTTTTAGAGATAAGCTTTCAATGTAGTGAGAGAAAATGCATTGATAAAATGAAGAGATAGGAAAATTTTGAATTTTAAAGTAATAGGAAAGGCATCAAATGATGTAGTTTTGATAGAGAAAAAATGAGTTGTGAACCTCGACTTAGCCAAACCGGCTCACAATCCAACTTGGGTCTACTCTAAAGCCTTCTGCCCGATCCAGAGAAAGCCTAACCATCATGGATCATTTTTGGGTTATCGATATGGACCTTATCACTTAAGTTGTTTTGCGCTTAAGTTTCTAAGGCTTAATTTGGGTATTTCTCTTTATTTAGTTACGCCTTACATTTATTTATTTTAATGCTTGTTAATATGCATTTATAGGAAATAAATTTATTTATAGATAATTATATTATTATATAACTTTTAAAAATTAATAATAAATTAAATTAAATGAAGACTCCGATGATGGGATTTTGAGAAATTTGAGTAGTGATTTTTGAAAATTCCCTTGGTGAGAGAATTTTTTTAAAAATATTACCAAGAAAGTTAGACTGTTTAGAATGATTCTCAATACGAAAAAATTCTTATTGATTTTTCACTTCTAAAAATAAGCCATTTTTTTTTTATATAATGCAATAGCATCACAAATTAATCCATGAATATCATATTAAAAATATAATAATAGCAAATTAAAAATCTTCCAGGATGAGATCCAAAAGAAATCTAGTTGTGATTCGTTAAGAATTTTTAGGTGAAAAAAATTATCTAAAATGCCCCTAATATATTGGAACATTTAGAATAATTTTTGATAAATATTTTTTTTATAAATGTTATAAAAATAAATTTTAGAAAATATTATTTGATTTTAAATTATAGATATCATGTTCTACAATCTATTTATTAAATATAAAATATTAAAGATAAATATGAATCATCGAAATTAGGATTTTTTTAGAATTTCGAGAAGTAATTCTTGAGAGATTCTTAGGTGAGAAACTTTCTTTTAATATTACCAAAGTATTGGAATATTTTAAAAAATTTTCAATAAACATAGTTCTTATTTATTTATTTTTTCAAACCAAGATAAAAATATATATGTTTTTTCTACAATAAAATATTTAAGAAATTTAATTTCAAATACCAAAATTAAGACCTTTGTGTCAAAATTAAAAGATAATGCATAATTAATTGTGCCATTTTTAATGAGCGTTGTGGGTGTGCTAATCCTTCCCTATGTGTAACCAACTTTCAAACCCAAAATGTTTTTGCAAACCCAAAAATTATCTTTTAAATAAATTTTAATTAATTTTAAAATTTTATTAAAAGGATAAGTTTTAATATGTGTCAATCGTACCTAGTAAAAAAAGATTGGTGGTTACTCTTTTTTTTTTTTACATTCATCTAGCGAGCCTCAAAATCATTATGATAGCTTAATGACTCCACTGGAGACATCATTTTTTTTAAATAATTAGGCCAAAAATTAGTTCTTTATTATCCTTAATTTTGATCGAATATGTTCTTAATTGGTATTTAACTTTAATTTTCTTGATTTTGATTTTGATTTTATTTTTTTAGATAAACAATAGTAATAAAAAATCTTACATGCATTTCATTTTAATTTGTTCATTATTTATTTTATGTATATATTATTCTCAATAAATTGTGGGGCATGTAGGATAGAGATTGTGATGTTATTTTCTCTCACACATAAGAGAAACGTTCTTTTAATAAAATTTCTTTTTGACATATGATTCGATTCGTCTAATACTTATCCAAATTTACATTTTCAAAAAATATTTTTAAAAAAAGAAGATTTTTTTAGCAAACAAACAAACACACATGTGAAAATTCATTATCTTAGGCATTTTGATGTTTCATGACATCCTTTAGGCATCATTGTCATATTCATAAACATGCTTTATGTGTCAGATAATTAAGTTAGAAATTATTTTTGTGGCATTCATTTAATAAGGGTAATAATATAGAATTTTTAGTCTAAGTCTCGGAATAAAATATTTGTCTTGGTGGGAATTAGAATGGCGAAAATGAGAGTTCAATTAGAAGTAAGAATTAGTGCATTAGTGTTGAATCAATAGGAATTTTTGGATGAGCTTAGAGAAATGAAACAACATATTACTTAATTAATAGAAATTGTTAAAAGTAATGGTATATAGTTAAGTTTGTTGCTCCTCAAAGACTGTTATCACTTACAATTCCTTCAAGTTAAGATCATTTAGCTCTTGTTGATTCCAACACTTTTCTTAAGCATATTAAGGCAGTAGATGATTCGAATAGTGACCAAAGTTTGGCCGAGCTTAATAAAGGAATGGTGAATTAGCCACACAAATTACTAAAATCAAAAGTTTGATTTCTAATATGGAGTCACCTAGCTTCAAACAACCTTCACCAATTATCTTGGGTCCATACCCACACTTAAGTCCTTTTCATAACTGCTTTCGACCTCTTTTCCAAACGCCTAGAATTAGGCCCCCAAATTTCATGCAACCTCTGAGAATTCTACTCTTGAATTCATACCTACCACTTCATATTTCATAACCATTTGTTTAGTATGCTATCCCATCACCATTTTTTCAACTCGATTTTTAACCTAGAGTTTCTCAATTCACTCCAACATCAACTATACCATAATTTTTCTAGCAAAGCAATCCAACTATAAAACAAAAAAACTCTCGCACCACCAACACCAAAGGAAAAACCCTTATTGGCCCAATGCCCATATCTTACATAGATTTATACCCACTACTATAGAAAAACTACCTTATTGCCCTTATCCCTATTGAACCCTTCAAACCACTTTATCCCAAATGGTACGACCCCAATGCCTAATGTGAATACCATTTTGGCATTATGAGCCATTCTTTGAAAGATTGCACATATTTGAAATACAAGGTACAAGGATTGATGAAAGTTGGATATTTAAGTTTTGAAGCTAAAGTGACGCCAGTTGTTTACTAGAATCCTTCATTGATCTATGTCAAGATAGTAAGCAGTGCTGTAGACAGTAGTCAAATTGGCCAAGATAATGAATAAAAAGTAGAGCTTTAAAGCAAAGTGTTATCCCTACTAGCAATCATAGTCAATTTTTTTTGAATTTTTTAGATGAGGCAAGGGGAGTATGAATAAATCTTGCACTTTATGGCCCTAGTTTTAAAATGGTTCATGATGTATAAACTTGAAACTTTTAGGAATGATTGAAAACCTTTCTTGACTTGAATTTTCTAAAAAGGGACATCTTTGTTTACATTTCTTTTCTTTTTTAAATAATGGTATGCCTAAAGAAGCCCGTGAAAAAGAAAGATGGTTGTAAATATGCTTTCATTGAACTTTTGAGGTAAAAGAATATCTTTAAATAACCCGACTTGAATATAGAATGAAATTTGAGCTCATTCTCAATAATAATAAGAATTGACTGTATATCATGTATTTTTGAATTTATTATTTTTCGTGCTAGCTAAGGATAAGGAATGATGATTGTGAGTATGCTTTCATCATACCTTTTAAGCAAAAAGACATGTTTGAAAGTTTTAATAATAGAATTCATGTTACGCATTTATGACTTTTGATAATTAATAAAAGGTTTAAAGATAATGCCTCCTAAGAAACAAGATCAGTTAAGTATGCACACTTACAACACTCAAGCTTGTACCAAAATCATGAAAAATGAAAATGCAAGTTGGATGGATAGAATGGAAAGGGCCTAAGAAGAGATCAGGGAAATAATTATAGGAATACAATAGATATGGAAAGACAATTGGCAAAATTAAAACAAATTTTAGCATGTTTGATAAAAGAAAAAGGGATTGTTGAAACACATGAGGCAAGATAGGAAACAGTGTTGAGGAATTATTGTATTCACTTGAGTTCAAATATTCATATGTTCAAGATCTTCATATGCCACAAGCACCCCCAGTAGCCTATTTATCTTATATTGACACTTTTACCAAGTTACCCCTAGTTTAGATAAATGTCAATTCCAAGCCTATCCGTTATGATCCCATTGTGATACCCAATCTAGATGATCCCAAAGAATAAGAGAAGTTGAAAGGGATACCTAAGCTAGTTGAGAAAATTGACATAAAAAACAAGTATAAAAAAGTGAATGAAGCTTCAATTAGGATCTAGGACAAAAAGTGAATGAAGCTTCAATTATAATCCTAAAAAAATAATAATAATAATAAAGAAAGAAAGACACATGACTTTTCATCCCAAGAATGCTTCGTAAGATCCTTGGTCTAATTATTTTGAATAATATATTTTGAGTCTATTTATCTATTTTTCAAAACCTTAACCTCAGCCTACATTACATATTTTGAAAAGTCCATTTTGATCAGCGAACACTTAAATTGAAGAGCTATGTCCTTGAAAATTTATATATTCTTGTTATTAGTTGGCAATATGTTAACAAACTCTTCGTTGTTAGAAAATATAGCTTTAAGGTGAAAATCTAAAAAAAAGTAGTTTAGAGCTAGAGCCACTATTGAGGCCCTAAAAAATTTTAGAGTTTCAAAGTTTCATCCAAAATAAAAAGTCATGATGTGAAACCTTTTGAAGGTTCAGTACCCATTAAAGACTTTACACTTCATCGAAGATTGAAAATAAAAAAAATCGACCTTTTTTTCTTCCCAAATCTTTTGCAAAAAATAATGGTTAGTCTTAATGCACATTGGAGTATCATGTTTTCAATAAAAGAAAAGCGTTTTAGAAAAATTATCTCTTTTGTGAGCCCAAAAGTAATTTTTGCAACCCTCGTCATGCTTTTTTTTAGATACACCCACAATAATCATCAATTTTCAAGAAATTTGAAAGTCATTAGTTTTTAACTTTTCTCATTGATTACGAAGATACTTTATGTGAGGTAATTTTGTGATCATTTTTGAAAAGTTTAAAGATTATTTAAGCATTTTGTATCGAATACTGAGATCATTTTTTGGTGAAGAGTAAACATTGAAAATTTGAACAAAGATCCTTCAAAAAAAGAAACATAAAAAGTCTTTGCATTTGCATCACATGCATTCATATTTACATGGACATAATGAGAAAGACATTTAACTTGCGTGATGTAAAAAAAATAAAAGAAAACAAAAAATAAAAAAGTCATATTTGCATAAATTACATGTACATCATCAAAAAGACATTTGATCTGTATGTTGCAAAAAAAAAAAAACATTTGCATTTTGCCTCACTTGCATTCGCATTGATATATGTATCATGATAATGATATTTGATTTGTATGCTATAAAAAAATAAAAAAGACATTCGCATTTGCATTACTTGCATTTACACTGACATGTGCATCATGAGAAAAACATTAATATTCGCATTTGTATCATTTACATTTATATCATGAGAAAGACATTCGCATTTACATCATTTACATCATGACCAAGGCATTCACACTTGCATTATAAAAAAGACATTTACATTTGCATCATTGCATCTGCATCATAGAAAAAGTATTTGTAAGGGTATTTACGTGAAAGGAATATTAGCATTTGCATTACGAAAAAGTCACCTGTATGCATAAACCATTTGCATAGACATTTGCATTCGCATGATTTAATGAAAATAGACATTTGTATCATGATTGCATTTGTCAACATTGTAAATATTAGAAACAAGGAAAAGAAAAGAAATAGAAATATTTTAAGTAGTAAAAGAAATGAAAAAGAAAAGAAAGAAAAAAGTAGTAAGTTTTTGAGAAAAAAGTTTCAAAAGAAAAAAAAGAAAGAAAAGTCTCCCAGTTCGAAAGACAAGAAAAGAAGAGTGCACCAATAAAGAATGGAAGGAAAGAGTTTGAAAAAAAAAAAGGGCAAAAAAAGATAAGAAAGTCTATTATAAAAAGGATGAGAGAGAAGTAAAAAAAGAAAAAAAAAGTTTGACTAGAAACCAAAATGTTAAAAAGGTTTGAAAAGTTGAAAGAAAAATGATATGTAAAAGTAGAAGGGTTATTAAAAAAAAGAATGAAAAAATATGGGATATGATACAAGATGAGACCTAAGCCTAGTCTAACTGGCATTCAAATCAAACTAGACCCAATTTAACAAGCACCCAAGTCCAGATTAGCTAGCACTTTAAACCTAATTTAGCTAGCAAACTAAACCCAGTTTAGTTGGCACTTTAAGCCCAATTTAGCTGGCACCTAAATGATATTTAAGCCTAGTTTAGCTGACACTCAAATGATAACTAAACCCAATCAAGCTGGCACCCTGATCAAACTAATCCTAGTCAAGTTGGCATCCAGATCTCTAAGACCTTCCAACATAATTTTCAAGACCTCTGGACAAAACATTTTAAAATTTCAAAGTTTCAATACCTCTGATTCTAGAAGCATTCAAAGATATTGAGATTTGTAAGACCTCTCGACATAATCTCTAAGACCTCCGAGTAAAATATTTTAAAATTTTAAAGTTTTAATGCCTTTGATATGATGAGTGTTCAAAGATGTTGAGATTTGTAAGACCTCTTGGCATAATTTTCAAGACCTTTGGGCAAAATATTTTAAATTTTCAAAGTTTTAATACCTATGATATGATGAGCATTCAAAGATGTTGAGATTTGTAAGACCTTCGAGTATAATCTCTAAGACCTCCGAGTAAAACATTTTAAAATTTCAAAGTTTCAATTCCTCTGATACGAAGAGCATTTAAAAATGTTGAGATTTCTAAAACCTACGAGCATAATCTCTAAGATTTTTTTGCATAATCTTTAAGATCTTTAGGTATAATCTATAAGACCTCCGAGCAAAATATTTTAAACTTTTAAAGTTTCAATGCCTTTTGATTGGAGAAACATTCAAAGATGTCGAGATTTGTAAGACTTTTGGGCAAAATCTCTAAGTCCTCCAAATAGGATTCGTAAGCCTTCTGAGTTGAATTTGTTTTAGTTTCGAGATTTGCAAAACCTTCGGGTATAATCTCTATGTCCTTCGAACATGATTTGTAAGTTTTTTGAGCTAAATCTATTTTAGTTTTGAGATTTATAAGACCTCCGAGTATGATCTCTTATATTATTTTCAAAAGTAAAAGGGTTTTTAAATTTGTTTTCAAATGTACAAATTTATTAATTAAAAAAATCAAAACAAAACAAAACAAAAACAAAAAATTAAGAAAAACCTAAAAAAAAGAGAAAACTTTTGAAAAATTTTGAACTATTAATTTTAGACAAAATTGTTGTTTATGTTTTTGCCTTATTCCTGATTCTTAGTAATATGCAAAGAGGGGTAGCTATAGGTATCTAATTTTGTTCGGATCGACTTGAATTTGTTTGAGTTTTAAATTTGATTTTAACATTTCAATTTGGGCTAACTTAATTGGATTTAATTAAATTAAACTCTTTCAGGTTTGTTTCAGATTAGTCATTTTCAAATCGATTTATATAATTTGAAGTTCAACCTAATTTTATCCCAGTCAATTCAACTTTGTTTGATTTTATGTTCGATTCAAATAATTAAATTTGGACTAATCTAAGCGTGATAATTGAATTAACGTATTTCGGGCTTATCTCGAATTAATTATTCTTGAATCATTTTATATGAATTAAAATCTAGTTTGATTTAAAGTTTGAGTCCTAAAGTCCAATTTGGTTCAATCTCGAGTCAAAATTTAATCACTTGGGCTTGAAGGCCTAATAAGAGTCCAAATCAATTTTTTTAAGGCCCAAACTTTTAAACATCATCATCATTATTATTATTATTATTATTATTTTTGTTTTAAATAAAAACAAGAAAAAAAGGGAAACAAACAAAAATGTGCAAAAGAAAATACATGAGGAAGTGGCCTACAACCACTACCAATTTTGTTTGGCCATAGTAGTTTGTTAGCCATTACCCTTTAGCTTTGAAGAGCTGTTAAACTTGGACTGTTGCAATCCTAATCAAGATAAAAATTGAAAAGTACCATTTGAAAAAAAGGGTTCCAGCACCCATTTCACTAGCCCTTGAACCAAGCACAAAGGACCCTTGCTAGCCCCTTCACAACAACCCCTCAAGCCACCTACACTCTACTCCAACCTTTCCTAGAAAAAACCAAGCCCCACAACCCAACAACAGGAGACCTTCTTAGAAAAAACCAATCACCATTGCCCTTTTAAATAGCCCTAGGTCTACCCCCTAAAGAAAGAGCCCCGACTAACACCCAACATTCCTTCCCCGAGCCCTAAGGGATTTATCTAGCACCTTAAAATAAAAATTTTCCTCTTCCACTACCAAAGAGCACCAAGGCCCAAGCCAAATCACCCCTCTCATCACCAATAATGCCTCCACAACCAAGACACCTCTTATGCGAACCTAACCTTTACCCGTAATAGCAATGGCTACCATCTTTCATTTCCCACCACCTCGTGCCCTAACCAAACCACTAACATAGTGCCATAAACAATTAAAAAAAAAAACACTTCAAGTAATCACCCATTCAGTGCCTTTTCATAACTAAACCAGCTATTCCCATTTTTCATAGCTCTCATCAGCAAAAGCTTCACTCATATACACCTCTTTAACACCCTTAAAAATCCCATGAGTAGCCACCAGGAAAACAAAAAATATTCCCCACCTCTATTGGCCAAAACCCTCTTAAGCTACCCAAAAAAAAAAAAAAAACCACAAAAATGAAAAAAAGCATGAAAGAAGACTTGTCATTTTTTATCCCTTTCTAGAAAACTAAAAAATCATACACAATAAAACAAAAAAAAGAAAAAAATTGTAGTCCTTACTTAATGAGGAACCCAGCAACAAAAAAAAAAAAAGATAGGAATGACGGCAAAAGGGGAAACTACAGCGGCAATTGAAAATGATGGAAAGGAAAAGGAGATGGGTGAAATATACTAAAAATACAGCCAGATCGAATGGTCGGATGGTGTTTTCAATAGTTTCAAAGTATCAAACTTTGAACTCAGATCTAGGAAAATCCAGTAGGATTCACAAAAAATAGAGGTCAAAGCTAAGATCAAGAGGCCAAAAAGAGTTTGGGGTGGTTTTCAGGTGATTTTTTGACGTCGATAAGTAACGACATGTGACGGCATTGACAATGAGAAGGTGGCTAAATATCAATAATTGGGTTTGAAGCAGTTAATTTTTAGAGTTTGGTTTTAGAGAGATAAGCTCTTAACATAGTGAGAAAAAATGCATTGATAAAATGAAGAGATAGGAAATTTTTGGATTTTAAAGTAACAGGAAAGGCATGAAATGATGTAATTTTGATAAAGACAAAAATGAGCTATGAACCTAGACTTAGCCGATCCTGGTCGTGATCCAACTTGGGTTTATTCCAGATCCTTTTACTTGACCCAGAGAAAGACCAACCATCATGGATCCTCGTTAGGTTATTGATATGGACCTCATCACTTAAGTTGTTTTGGGCTTAAGTTTGTAAAGCTTAATTTAGGTATGTCTTGTTATTTAGTTACACCTTACATTTATTTATTTTAATGCTTGTTAATCTACATTTATAGGAAATAAATTTATTTACAGATAATTATATTATTAAATAACTTTTTAAAATAAATAATAAATTAAATTAAATAGAGACTTTGATGATGGGACTCTAGGAAGTTCGAGTAGCAATTTTCGATAATTTCCTAGGTAAGAGAATTTTTCTAAAAATATTGTCAAAAATTAGATTGTTTAGAACGATTCTCAATATGAAAAAATTCTTGTTTATTTTTCACTTCTAAAACTGAACTTTTCTATATGCAATAGTATCACAAATTAATCGATGAACATCATATTAAAAAAATAATAATATCAAACAAAAATCTCCAGTGATGAGATTCAAATGAAATCTGAGTAATGATTTTTTAGGAATTTCTAAGTGAGAAATTTATTTAAAATGCCACTAATGTATTGGAGCTTCTAGAATAATTTTCGATAAAAATTTCTTCTTTTTTTTTTTTTATAAATGGTATAAAAATAAATTTTAGAAAATATTATTTAATTTTAAATTATAGATGTCATGTTCTACAATATGTTTATTAAATATAAATATTAAAGATAAATATGAACTGTCGAAAATAAGATTTTTGAGAATTTCGAGTAGTGATTCTTAAGAGATCCTTAGGTGAGAAAGTTCTTTTAATATTGCCAAAGTATTAGAATTTTTTTAGAAAATTTTCAATAAATATAGTTCTTATTTATTTATTCTTTCAAACCAAGATAAAAAAATAAAAATATGTTTTTCTACAATAAAAAAAATTTAAGAAAATTAATTTCAAATACCAAAATTAAGACCTTTGTATCAAAATTAAAAAATAACACATAATTAATTGGTACCTTGTAACGGGTGTTGTAGGGGTACTAATCATTTCCTTACATAACCGACTCTTGAACCTAAATTATTTTGACAAACCTAAAAATTATCTTTTTAATAAATTTTAATTAATTTTAAAATTTTATTAAAATGATAAATTTTAGTAAGTGACCAATTACACATAGCCAAAAAATATTAGTGGCCACTCCTTTTTATTTTCAAATTCATTTAGCAAACTCTAAAATTGTTACGACATTCTTGAATGCTCCTGATGTGAGAAAATATCTTAAAATTATTATCAACATATTGGAGTAATTTTAGGATAATTTTCAATATTAAATTTTGGTGAGATTATAAAATTGTTTTAACATGAAATTAACTAGTACCATCCTTTAGATAAGCGTTGTAAGGGTGTTATAATTTTCTCTATACGTAACCATACTTTTGAACTTAATTTTAGTTTTATATACTAGAATCTACTCTATTAAGGAATCTGAATTAAGTTTAGGATTTTTTTTAAAGGGGAATAAATTCAGTTAGGTAATCAGTCGCATCTAAACAAAAAAATTGATAGCAATTCCTAAAGTTGTGCATAGCATTAAGGTCACAAATTTATATGTTAATAACAAAAAAAAATAATTCTTATATCATAACAAATGACCACCAAGGTACAAGGCATAATGTAAACTTTAGGGATAGTGATTGATAGTATTAAGTATTGTCTAATTTAAAATCAATTGATAATAAGTGAATAAATTCAATTTGAACATAAGATTATAAAAAATTTAATATTTAATAGATATGACATAACATCATTTTAATAGGATTTATCTGAAAAAACATAAGTTTATCTCATGACAAATTTAAAGGGGATAACAAATAAGAATAACAGGCAAAAGTAAGAAAATAAAACTTAAATTATGATATTATATTATGCATTAAATTTAAAATTAATTGATAAAAATAAAAAATATCCAACTAGAATATAAAATCATCAAAAAGTCAATATTTAGCAAAACAACACCACTTTATCATGACCTTAATTAAAATAGTCGCAGTCTAAATTGCACTCACTCAATTATGTATGCAGGTAATGTTAATATATATATATATATATATATTCATTTTTATAATGACTATTCCTATCCATTTTACTTTAATTGGGGGTTGCGTACACAGAGAAATCAAAAGATATGGAAATGATTCCTTGCTTATTAGAATCAATTATTCACAAATTTCATTTAGGTTTAATAGTTTTCATTTCATGTCTCGTGAAAAGCCTTTTTTCGGTATTTTAGTGATAGTTTCTATAAGAACCGGACAATTCTATTTAGTCAAATACCTAGCGATAAACTCTTATGTTTCTTTCATTACAATATTTCTAAACAAGTTTCTGAATAACAAGCTTAATTAAAGGCCTACCGATATGGATATTGATGTTGATGATGCAGGAATGTAAGGTCACAATTTACTTGATATGCCAATACATAATGTATTGGTGATAGGATCTGTGAGCGAGAAGGAAATATCAAAATTTTCAATTTTGTACTGTTTAGTGTTCAAAGATTATGGAATTGCTTGCACGCTTCTCGCTTTAACCCATTTTTCATGTTTGATTACATTTATATTTATATATATATATATATGCATCTATATAAAATGATTGACCGTAAACTTCAACATAGATCACTTATTGATAGGAATTATGGAATACAAATACTTTTTCATTAAGAATTAGAATTTAACTTAATTAATTCATGCAATTATCATTAAAAGATAACATTTAATAAATTAATGATTTAAATTTCAACATCTGCAACTCCCCTTGTCTCCATATTATAATTTTTTTTTCGTATAAAAAGTAGTCTTTTGCCTAAGGTTCGTAATTAATGTATATACTCTTGCTGTTTGACTTGATAAGAAACATGAAGGAAAAGATAATTGAAATGGATAACAAATATATAGAAATTAATGAATACTAAAGAAAGAAGAAAATCATTCTCATTGAGTTTTTTTTTTCTTTTTTAATAAACAGGGTGTAGAAATTCACTCATTAAACACTGCTAACACAAGTTTAGTGGAGAGATTGATTACTTAAGGTTTGTAGGTGTATATAATACTACAGGGAACAAAACTGGGGGTGAATATGTTAAGGTACATTATAAATTTGTTGAAGAGGATAAAAGTTGGCCTTAGTAGACATTGTTTGGTTACTTGAATAAATAAGTAAATAAAAAGACAGTTGTCTATCGCTTTTAACTTTTTCTTATGAAAAAGAAAGTGACGGGTAGGTTTGGAAATTAAAGAATTGTGCAAATCATAGTATTAATAATAATTTTGAAAAATTTTAGATATAACCCCAAATTCAAGAAGAAATAATAAAAAAGGTTTCTATCATTTTAATTATTGGGTCTATTTTCATGGCCACATTGCTTGATTTTTTTTCTTTTAATAAAAAAAAAAATGATAACTACTCGGTGGAGCATGCAAAGATAAATCTTCAAATCCAATTATTAATAGTTTAAAACTTACAATTTTTTTTTAGTAAAAAAAAAATGAAAGATCGATAAACTGTTCAGTCTCTCAAATTATGATAATATTTATCATATTTAATAGTTAAAAATAATTGATTGTAAATTATACATTTGAAATAATTTCAATAAATAATCATCAACATGATTAAATTTTAAAATTTTTTCGTCGAAAATAATGAATCTAACTAAATCAATTATTTGTTGGTTTAAATTTTTAAAATTATAAAATGCCATAGTTTTTCAAAATCTTCAGCTTTTTTTTCTTTTTTAAATCTAGCGCTCTCACTTCATTATTAAAACTCAAATCAAAACAAAATTTGTTCTTTTGCTAAGAAAGCAAATTACCAGAGCAACGAATTGATAGAATAATGGAGATGAGAAAAGAGCAAAAGATACGTATAGATCCATCGGATTGAACAGATTGGGAGAATCGAAAGGTTGATTTGTTGTCCCATGTGTACAGCCCCACTCTCCGGTTTGCCCCTATCACAGTCACTTTCACATTCACGAGTTTAGATCTGTTGATTGGTTTGTTCCTTGTCTTTGTCAATAGTCAACTCAAGAGACAAGAAAGAAAAAAAAGAAGAAAACAAATACAAAAAACAAGTTGCTTAAGCAGGAGAAATTCGCTGCTGAACAGAGTGCCTCCCCCCCCCCCCCCTCTCTCTCTCTCTCTCTTTCCACCCAGGATATCTACATTTTGCGGGAACCTGTGGTGAAATGAATTCGAAATAGAAAGTTCAGTAGAAAAAAGTTTCAAATCCGAGTTCATAAAAAAAAAAAAAAAAAAAAACTCAAAGATCTTAATTAATTAAAATAATTCGAATTGAAAAAAACTTTAAATTCAAAAAAATCCAAACTTGACTTAAATTTTAAAAATATATTGAAAAGATTAAATATTACGTAAAATTTTAAAAAATATTTAAAATTGAATTTATCAAATTTAAAAGAATTTAAACTTAAAATAATTTAAATATAAATAATCAAAATTTAAAAATAATCTTAATCTAAAATAACTCAAATTCAACATAAACCAAATGCAAAATATCTAAATTATAATCCATTCGAACTTGCTCGTTTGTCATCTCGTCTTTATCTTTTTTTTTTTATAGAGTTTATTAGTTAGATGAATCTTTTTGTTGTCAACCAGTTACTCCCACAAAAAATTTTCTTTAGCTAAGTAATATTATGAGTTAAATATATAAAAACTTTTTAATGTAATTAAATTTATTATTTAAATTTATAAATTTTTATTATAATCAATTAAACTCTTATAATTATTTGCTCCCAATTGAGATTTTATGTAAATGAAAACATTTGGTGCTATTAACTCCTTTTATCATTTAAGATGGAAATCTCGTGTGACATTTGATGATATAGATTAAATTCATGTCGTCATAGGACGAAGATATAATGAGGAAGAAAAACAAAACTGACCAAAAATAAAAATGAAATGTTGTTAAATTTCCCTGTCACCATCCCTTATGGGCAAATTTTTTATGTCATTATTGACAAGTAATAAAAAAAATTCATATTAACCTTTAACTAACGGAAGTTACTATTTATAATTCACATAAATGTTTAATTCGATGTAAATAATTGTTAATTTGATTACTCAATTAATTCCAATAAAAAAGTAAGTGCTCAGATGATAATTTTAAAGAAGTTCAAGGGGTTTTTTTTTTTTTAATTTCAATCAATTATTATTAAGCAAATCCATTTATCCATACATAGAAGGGTAGATTATCATCACATTAGCATAAATAATTATATAATGCGATGATAATCTAACTTTCTATATATGGGCAATTAATCATATTAGCAAAACTAATTTTATACAACAATACTATCATGTGTTTATTTCAATAATTGATGTATGCATGCATCTTATAAAATTTTGAGTTCAAATTCTCCCACCCTAATTATAAAAAAAACCATTAATGGGGAAATTTTGGCTTCCCATACTTCTTATACCCAGTGAAAGCAATTTTGTTAATATGCATAGTTATTAATCCATAATCTAATTTTAGCAAGAAAAAACTTACATGAAGTTTTTTAAGTTAAGTTTATGATTTTTTTTTATAAAAAAATGATTAAATTAAAATTTTAATAAAAAATCTAAATCGATAGATTGATAGACTTTAATGTAAAAATCAATAATATATAAAAAAATTATTTAAAAAATTATTTATATTTCAAATTTAATTAATACTTATTTAATAATAAAATTTATGTCAATATTTTTACTAAAAATATATATTAAAATTTACATACTTTTATCTATATAACAAAATCTTTCAATCTATTAATTTTAATTTTTATTTAATCATTTTTAATTAAAAATTTTCATAAACTTTACTTAAAAATTTTCATTTAAGTCTTTTCCACTTCAGCAAGCATATGGTAATAATACAATCGAATTACTTAAAGTTGGTCAAATTTAAATAATGCATTGCTTTTGTAGTAATAAGGTCTAACAGTTATTTTCTTACCAACAATAAGTAGTACTTCTTTTTAGGCACAAACATCAAGTTTGTTTCCATATCAAAGTATTTTAAATTTTTTATTTTCAAGATTGGGTGATTTTCATCTTATTTTCTAAATTAAGTTACTTAAGCAATATCAACATGCCACATTATCTTTGTCATTATTAATTCAATAAAAATTAATGAAAATGTTGAATTTATCCAATGTTTAATTGATATTTTCATTAAAGTTTTCTAGATAAAAGCAATATGCTTTTTCAATGAAGAGTAAAGTGCAAATCTCTCAAACAAAAGTAAGCAATGGACAGAGTTTCAAAATTCAATTGCTTAAATAACCAGCAACATCCTTAACACACAATTTTAACTTTTCAATGGTTGTTTATCATTAGAAATTATTATCCCACAACTCTGTCCGTAGATGTAAGCTTAGTGTGAAATAGAATAATGGTTCAAATACATTTTGGTGAAATCTTCAATCTACTGTGCATTTTTATCAATTTTCAGATTATCCAATTCAAAAGAGGCTTATGAGAATGAACTAAAATTTCATGTATCAACTTGAGGGAGAAAATGGTGTGAGCTATAGAAAGTCTCAAATCTGGAAAAAAAAAATCATTCCAAAAATTTAAAAAGAGTAAGTTTGAAGGAAAGAGATGATGACGTGACTTAGAGTATCTTATTTAGATAAATAAATTTAAAACAACTCAGAATGCAAAAGCTCCAAAGAAAGCATTGCAGCTTAGAAATCAAATCAATCTTATTGAGACAATTCGCGAAAAAGCAAACACTGGTTAGAAGCTTCATTTTGGCTAAACAGCTTTTTTAACACGTACAGAATCCAGTGCAAAACACATTTTCTACTCATACGTCTTTCCGCCCACATCAGCCGATAGCTTTGAAAGTGATGTCAGTAGTATTAGTAGCTTTGATTGTGAAATCAGGATCTTCTTCGAAATTTCAATTAAATTACATGCATGGCCAAGCAAACAATCACTCCACTACTTCCACCATACATGTCGGCTGGTATGTATATCTACACTGTGATAAATCCTCCAAAGATTGCAGCTTTATTATTATTATTATTATTATTATTATTTCCTTCTGTAGTTTGATATTAATGTGCACAATACCGGTGATATACATTTCTTTGGACCCTTGGTTGATTAGCAGTTAAACGTTTACCGAAATGATTTTAGTTATAATAATAAGATTATATATATCAATATTGTCTCTTTAATCTGATTCTGATTTAATGTAAAACCCTTCTCCTTCAATTTCCATAGGGAGAACATATAGTATTACCTGTCAATCAATCATTGGCGTAAATTGATGTTAGAAGTTAAACTGCTAGCTGGGAAATTGGTTCATGCATTTTCACATCCACGACCTGATTCCTTCGCATGTGAATGCAAACAGGCTTATGGAAGACGACATGCATGATCAAACCCACATAATCTAAAAGTTGATCATCGAAGCGCGTTGAATTTGCTGTTATGATGTGGAGTTCAGCCCCATTCACTTTTGGCCAATTAAAGGTACGGGCCTTTTGTTTTAGGCAACCGAAAAATAAAATCCTATTTTATATAAAAAAAGAAGGTGAGGGCTGTTTTAGGAGAAAGGTGTGTGAACCGCCAGAGAAGACAAAAATTGGGTTGGCGAGGTGTAGGAGAAAATAAGAAGAACATAGAGTAGTAAGTTTGATTAAGAGATTGAATAAAGATCAATTTGTGATCTAATTGAGTTAAAATTTTATTAATATGTTTTCAATTCAATATTTTATATTTTGAATAGTAGAAATTAAAGTTAAAGTTCTCTAAAAAAAAATTTAAAGTACATTTGTTGAGTTATTTATTTGATGAGATTTCTTCAATTGTTTCTCTAATATTTGTTTAACTATAGTTTTAATTAGAGGAAAATTTTATACATCATGTATTTGATAGTGAAAATTTTTTTGATGGTTCGTGAGTTTTTTCCTTTTATATTAGAGGGTTTTTCATATAAATCTTAGTATGATTTATTTTTTATGCATTGTTGATTATTAATTGTTCCCTATTTATTATGAGTTTATTGAAATATATTGCTTCTACATTATTGTAGTTGTCATTTCAAGCAACCACATAAATGTTGTTGAGGATGATGTTTTAACAAATTTGTAGTATAAAAAGTTGCCACACGTGAGCGAGAAAAGATTACAGATTTTGGCAAGACAGTCTCTCATTTCCTTGATCAAAGGTATACTTCTCAATTCATATGATCACTGTTTGCATGCTAAGCATTGTAGAGTTTTTTTTTTTTTTTCATTAATGTTCTCAGAGGAAAGAAAAGAGATTTGAATTGATTCATTTTGATGTATGCTCTTCAATTGTGGTTAAGTCTTTAGGTAATAGTAAGTATTTTGTTACTTCTATTGATGATGCTTTACTAAGACTTTAGTGTATATGTTAAAAAAAAAGCTAGGTATTGTAATATTTTCAAAAATTTTATGTCATGGTGGAAAGGATGATGAGGTTGTTCTTGAAATGTATTCAAATTGATAATGGTAAAGAATACATATCCACATACTTTGAAAAATACTGTTCAAAGCATGAGATCACATATGATATGATAGAATCTGAAAAACGTAGCATAATGGTGTAACTAAGAGGATAAACAATACCATTATGAAAAAAGTCATTTGCATGCTGAAAATGGCAAAATTAATAAAATCATTTTGGGGTGAAGCAATCAACATAACTTGCTATTTGATTAATAGATCACTATAAGTTATTTTAGGCTTTGACATTCTAGAAAGAGGGAAGACAGAAAAAGTGCTTCATACTCTTACTTGAAGGTTTTCAGGTGTAAAGCATTCATGCATGTGCCAAAAGAGTGAATGCTAAAGCTTACCAGTAAAACCATACAGTGTGTGTTTATTGGATATGATGATAAAGAATTTGGCTATAAAGTATGGGATCTCGTGAAGAAAAAGATAGTAAAAGCATAGATATGATTTTTCATGAAAAAGAAACCATAGCAAACCTTGTGAAAATGAAAAGACTATATGAGTTATTGTTTTGTGTGATGATTCAATACTAACTAGGGTTCCAACTAGAAGAGCCACAGATGGTAAAAATGAGAAAGAGATACAACTTAAGGATACAAATGAGTCAATTATAATTAGTGATGAGCCAAATATAATTAATTTTGAGCAAATGGCGCAATCCTTTTCACTAGAGAATGTTGAGCTAGGTGAATAGTCATTTTCATCAAAGAGTGTTGAGCATGATGAGCTACCTTCGATATCAGGTATTGTAAAGTCTTAACCTAAAAGATCTACTAAAGAACACAGGTCATTTACCATGTATCGAAGTTTAAATTTTATTTTAGTTATTAGTAAAAGAGAACCGAGAGCTTTTAAAATGTGTAGACTACTTTGGATAAAGAGTACTAATTAAAAATAATGAAAAAAGAAATGGATTCATTGCAAAAAAATGACATATGATCTTTTTAATTTTTCGAAAAGGATAAAGACGTTAAAAAATAAATGTGTATTCAAGCTGAAAAAAGATGGTGACAAACTAGTGAGGTATAAAGCTTGATTTGTGGTAAAAGGTTTCTCTTGTAAACCTAGTGTCGATTTTGATGAGATTTTCTCATCAGTTATGAAGATAAATTCCATTTGAATGGTACTGGGATTAGTATCTAGTTTGAATCTTGAGCTTGAGCAACTTGATGTCAAGACTACATTTTTTGCATGATGACTTATAAAAGAAAATTTATATGGATCAACTTAAGAGTTTTTAAGTAAAAGAGAAAGAGCACTTAGTTTGCAAACTGAAAAAAATTTTGTATAGCTTGAAATAAGCTTGTGGTAATGGTACAATA
The DNA here is from genome assembly GCF_002303985.1 of Durio zibethinus. The sequence continues at coordinate 26,537,110 of NW_019168048.1, read as the reverse complement.
AGTTTAATTCTTTTATGGTGAGTTACAACTATAAAATAATGGTGGCAGAACCTTGTGTATATGTTAAAAAAAATTTTAATAGTAACTTCATTATTCTGTTATTATATGTTAATGATATGTTGATTATGGGACTAGATGCTAGTATGGTTCATAAGTTGAAAGAACAATTGTCTAAGTCTTTTGACATGAAAGATTTAGGTCTAGCAAAGTAGATTCTCGATATAGATATTATTTGGGATAGTAAAGCTCGGAAGCTATGGTTGTCATAGGAAAAATATATTGAATAGATGCTTAGTAGATTCAACATACAGCATGTTAAATTAGTTACCACTTCACTTGCTAACCATTTTCATTTTAGTAAGTAATTTTGTTTAGTGATTAAAGAAAACCAATTAGCTATGTTTAGTATCCTTTATTCCTCTACAGTTGATTCTTTGCTATATCCCATGGTCTGTACATGGCTTGAAATTGCTCATATAGTCAGTGTAGTGAGAAAATTTCTTTTTAATTCGAAAAAAAGTTTACTAGGAAGCAGTAAAATGGATCTTTAGATATTTGAGGGGCATTTAAAAAATGTGCTTGAGTTATGAAACTACACAACTAATTCTAGAATGGTTTATTGATGCTGATATGGCTGGTGAATTTTATGATAGAAAGTCTACTTCATGGTATTTATTTACTTTTGTAGGAGAAGTTGTGTCTTACCAGTCTAAGTTGTAAAAGTGTATTACTTTGTCAACTACAGAGTATAGATATCTAATTTTATCTGGGTCAATTCAAGTTTGTTTGATTTTTGTACTTGATTTGAATGTTTTGATTTGGGTTAGATTTATCGAATCAAGCTCAATTAGGCTTTGTTTCGAATTAATCATTTTTGAATCATTTTTGTATGAACTCAAATTTAATTCCATTTAATTATTGGTTCAATTTTAAGTTTAAGTTTAAAGGCCCAATTTAAAAAGTCCAAATCTGATTATAAAGGCTGAAATTTTTTTTAAAGTTCAATTTTGATAAAATAAAGGCTAGAACATTTTTAAAATCCAAATATGATATTGATGCCCTAAGTACAATCCAATTTAAAAGTCAATTTTAAGGCCTAATTACTCTAAAATTACAAAAATTAATTAACTAATTAAAAAAAGGAAACAAATTTGAAAGTTGGTCATCGAGGCATTAAAAGATAGGTTCTGGCTTTGTTAGCAACCAACACCCTGCTCCACTACCCTACACTTTGCCACAACAATCCTCTACTACCCTGAATCACTTACAATATTCTCCATTATGAGAATTCATAGATTACAAGTCTAAAAAAATTTTACAACAGGGGAGAAACATAGAGCAAAATTTTCACAAAGAAAAAACTACCAAACTGGCTTTTATGGTCTTTCACCCAATTTCTAAAAAAACCACACCATCTTTACCCATTTAACCCCCTCATCACCATTTTTCAACCTAAAGCAGATATGACCCAAAACCCATCACTTAGTCGAAACCCAATGCCATACCAAACCACTTAACCAGCTTAAACTAGCTTAACAGTGGTCGACGACAATTAAAGGCAACTAACAAGTTGGCATAACAGCCAAGAACTAGGTGACAACAGAGGGTTTTGAATTTTTTTTTTGCATAAAAGGGGAAAAAAGGGCTAAAAAAATTTTGGCTTTAAAATACCTAAAATGACACTATATAAGAACCCTTAGGATCCGTGACTTAGCTACCTGACTCGAGGTCTGCGCATCCGACCTGACGATCTGTTTTAGTCTTAATCTTCAATTGGTCCAACTGAACTAGATCCTAACTGTGTTTGAATCGGCCAAAAAACTCTCTGGATTGCCTGAACCAGCCAGAGCCACTCCAAACCATAGAAAATTGCCTGAACAGCATTAAATTGGCTTAAACCACCATAGACCGTTTACCAGCATTGACTAGTTGATTTTGGTTATTTTTTTTGTATTTTTTTCTTTAATTTTTAAATATTTATTTTATTTATTAATGCATATTTGTGTTTTTTTTAAATAATTAGAATAAGTGTATATTTTTAGAAATAAAAAAATTTTGGTTTTTTAAACTTAGTAAATTAAGAAAAATGTGTATAAAAAACATGAAAAATATAAAAAAATGATCGAAAAAATATAAATAATGAAAATCTCCGAAGACGAGATATTTAAAATGTTCGAGTAGCAAGTCCATGAAATCTCTAGGTGAATATATTTTTTTAAAACCCTATTAAAGCGTATTTAGAAAAATATTTAATATAAAAGTTTTCATAAAAAAATTAAAATAATAAGAATAATAAAAAGATAAATATAACAATGATATGAAAATGAATATATTTTTAAAAACTTTTATAATAATCAATTTTTTAAAAAAATAATAATAAGAAAAAAAGGAAAAAAAAATTTATCTGATAATGAGATTTTAAGGTATTCCGAGTAGTGATAATTAAGAAAACTTTCGGTGAGACGAATTTTTTTAAATGTTACTAACGTATTGGAGTATTTATAAAAAATTTTAATATAATAAAAATTTCTTTTCCTTCTAAATAATATAAGAAAGAATTAATAAGTAATTTTTTTATAAAAAAATGGGAAAATAAAATATGTATATTTCATTATTTTCATTACATGTATGTCATTTATTTTTTAAAAATAAACACAAGCCACGGAGGATGGGACTTTTGAAAGGACTGAGTAATGATTCTTAAGAAACCCTTAGGTGAGAAAATTCCTCTTAATATTATCAGAGTATTGAAATATTTCTACGAATTTTTTTTTATGCAAGATTCTTATTTATTTTTCAAGCAAACAACTAAAAACTAAAAAGTTCTTTTTATTGCAATAAAATAAATTATGAACATTATTTTTAAATATCAAAATTAAGACCTTTTAGGCAAAATTAAAGGATAACATATAGTTAATTAGTATCATTTTTAAAATGGGCATTGTGGGGGTGCTAATCTTTTCTTACACGTAAACAACTTTTGAAAGCAAATTGTTTTTGTAGACCAAAAAACTATCTTTTTAATAAATTTTAATTAATTTTAAAATGATATTAAAAAGATAAGTTTTAATAAGTGATCAATCACAATTAACCAAAAAGGATTAGTGGTAACTCCCATTTGTTTTTAAATTCGTCTAGCGATCCTTAAATTATTACAACATAAAAGCTGAGTATATTGCAGCAACTGAAGTAGGTAAAGAAATATTTTTTATGAAACATTTACTTGTTGAATTGAGATTGAATGAGAAAGAATATATACTATTTTGTGATAGTTAGAGTACTTTAGATATGAGTAAGAATGCCATGTGCCATTATAAAATGAAACACATTAATGTTAGGTATCATTGATTGCATTTCGATGATTGAAGAGCATCATATGCAATTAAAAAAAGTCTATATTGATGAGAGTGTGACAGATATGTTGACAAGATACTTCCTAAGAAAAAACTTAAGCTCTGCAATAACTTGGTCAAAATGAATTTCTTAATCAAGGTAAGTTTTAAATGAAACGGCTATGATGATAGATCTCTTTTTAATAGGGTTGGAAGGGGATTTTTTTTTATGTGGGATCTAGCCCTATTCACTTTTGCCCAATTAAAGGCCATGGCTTTAAGAAATAAAACCTATTTTATATTAAAAAAAAGGTAGGGGCTATTTTAGGTGAAAAATGTGAGCTAGAGAAGAAAAAAATTGAGTTGCCAAGGTGTGAGAGAAAATAAGAAGAAGAGAAGGTTGTCAATTGGATCAAAAGGTTGAATGAAGGTCAATTTGTGGTATAATTGAACTGTAATTGTATCAATACATTCTCGATTCAATATTTTGCATTCTGAACGGTGGAGATCAAAATTGAAGTTCTTTAGAAATAAATTTAGAGTATATTTGTTGAGTCATCTATTTGGTGAGATTTTTTTTATTGTCTCTTGAATCTTTGTTTAGCTCTAATTTTAATTAGAGGAGAATTTTGTATATTCACTCTTTGATAGTGGATATTTTTTGGTGGTTCATAATTTTTTTTCCTCTACACTGAAAGATTTTTTAAGTAAATTTTGATATGTTTTATTTTTCTTACTTTATTAATTATTAATTATTAATTATTGTTTGTTTATTATAAATTTATTGCAATGTATTACTTTTATATTATTATGTTTGTCGCTTCGGGTCTAACATTTGATACAACCCAAATACTCATAACAAATTTGCACCATTTTTTGGGACATGGCAATCAATGAATGCAAGAAGAAGTAACGCCGTGAACCGCAGTTGTATATCAGACTTTTTTGGTTGGATTATTGATTCTGATGTTTCTAAAGGAAATCAAATTCACTGTTATGCTTTAACTGCACCAATCTGGAAACTGCACTATCTAAAGAGATGGTGGACGATCAATCTCTTCGAAAAAGCAATGCTTTGGTGCTGTTACATTTTGGACATGTTTCATCCTCGTGGAAAAGCTAGCCATGTGGATTGATGATATTGTTCCTTGACTTTCTTGTCCACAATTTTCTTTTTTATTATGAGGATATAATAAATGACACTTCTGATCAACAGTATCCTGGCCTGCATTTTATTTCTTCCTTTCACTTTAGTTCGGACAGTGATCTTTCAACAATAGTGGTGTTAGTTTGACATGTCTGATTGAATTTGGATACTATATATCTCTCTCTCAAGCTAATTGATAAGCTATGAAGGGTTTTACAATAAAGCACATGAGATCTATAGGAACAAGTGGGTGGCCATTGCATTTTATTACAAATAAAGCTCGAATATAATGCACAATTATTGTCGGCAAGCTCATGAAACGAGTAACACATGGAAATTAACATTGTCATTCGAATTAACCACACAATGTGTTTACCCTTTAGGTAGGAATCTCAGTTTTGAATACATTGGTCTCCACTGTTGACCTTGCTAACGTGAGATTTTGGAGGGAAGTAACATCTGCAAGTAAAATAAACATATTTTTTTCGTTATTTGATTGCAGATAAATTGCAAACTCTTCTGTATATGGAATTTACTTTATTACAAAGATTCAAATTATTTGGAATTTATGTTATTTATGTTGATTAATTTTACCATATATGTTTACGACTTTGGAATAAGTCAATTAAGTATATAATTGATGACAAATAATTGTTTGTTTGTTCCTTAAATTCTTTAAAGTTTGCTTGAACCTTATGTTTTGTTATAAAAAAAAATACCCTCCAACCCCTGTTCTTTTGGACAAGATGTAGCTAATTAACTCAGGTTCTTTTCCCAAACCTAAATGCTTAACCTACCATAAGTCTCCCGAAGACAAACTCTTCTTCATACATGGTTTGTGATGAGATAAAAGAAGAAAATGAAATTTCTTTCAATAATCAACTCAAAAAGATAATTGGCCTTGCGATTGTGGGGACCGCCAGACTTTTCCTGCAAGAGGGACTGTGAGTGCAATTATCAAGGCAAAATGTAGCGGTCATAAACTGTAGTTGCATATGAATTTAAGTTGGGGAAGCAATATTCCATTAATGCTGTTAGGATGTTGGGTAGTGATAACACTTAATCCTAATTTTCATATGATATGACAAGACGGATCAAGAAAAGAGTGGAGAGGTCGAGCATTAATCAACTTTATCATTTTTTTGGAGAACCCCTAAAATTAATTTACACCTTTGAGTAATGCAAAGCTAATAAGATTCGTCTGATAACAGTATCATTCTGCAACTTATAGTCCAACTTGAAATGAAGAAACTTTAAATAAAAGTTTTTAGATAAAATTCATGAATTTTATTTAATATAAATGATTCAATTAAAATTTTAATAAAAATTTTAAATTGGTACATTAATAGAATTTAATGAGAAGATTAAGAATATGTAAAAGAAATTATTGAAATTTTATTTATAATTTAAATTTGATTATTTCTTATTCAATGGTAAAAATTTTATTAAAATTTTTATTAAAAGTAATTATTCAAAAAATATATCAAAATTATTAAAATCTTTTCAAATTATGCAATTTTATTTGTAAAACAAAATCTTTTTATTTCTTGATTTTAATTTTTTTATTTTAATTTTTATTTAATTATTTTTAATTAAAATTTTCACTAATTTTACCTATAAAATTTTATTTACATCTTTTCGACTTAAAATGCCTTAACAACCGGTAATGATTTGAACAAAGAAATTCGTGGACGATCCAAAACCAAAAGTAGGATAGCTTGAAATGTACCTTTATCGCTGTCTTTTCATGCAAGCAATTTGGCTAGCATATGGGACAATGTAGCGAGCCAACATTAATATTAGTTTGACCTATATATCATTGACTTACCGAAGATAACTGTAGACGTGAGGAAGTGACAGAGCTACATTTCCTATGGGATTTTTTTTGTGCCTTTTTGCATGTTACTTACCACAACCACAGAGATGGGAGAGGCAAAGAATCCAGCAAAGGTGGAGAGCACATTAATAGAGGAGTTGAGAATGTAAACATAGCCTAACAGCTTGTATCAACGGTCTTTTCATTAATGGAGATCATTTATGGATGACCCAAGCTTCCAATAAAAATAGTAGGAAGATAATTGTGAGGAGAATGCTTGTATATATGTTTCATTCCATTGTTTAGATGCTGATCTAAAATGTGAAATACATATATGGGTGGGTTTACTCACAAATAAGAAAAACAAAAGTTGACATTGAATTCAGAACATAATAGTATAGTACATATATATTCCTTGTTATCCGCCGGCCGGGGGGATGGAAATGTACAAAGGCAGAGAAAGCCAAAGAGAATGAGGTCTAGAAAATTGAAGGTCAGGATTTTTGAGGAAATGGGGTCCAAAAGCAAGTAAAACAAATCTAGAAAGAGAGGTGAATAAGCATCGTGTCCGCTTAGATAATCAAATCAGGCATCATTATGTTTAGGTTCTTAATGTAGCGGCCTATTTGTCCCTGCTCAGAGACCATGAATTTGATGCATTGTCTTTTGTAAATATCATGAATGTCAGAATCAGCTCCTCTTTTCCCTTACTGTTCAAACGATATTATCCTATTGGAAGATATGTATTTTTGGAAAATTTGGAGCACAGAATAGTTGTATGCATTGTCTTTCGCTATAACGTTGTGGATTTTATGGTAGCTGCGTAATTAAGCTAAGGTTGGTGAAAACGAATGGCAGGCAAAACTCCGCCATTAAGGGAAAACTTTGACAAAACTACTGTTTGAGACGCAATTCTGTTTAAGATAGTTGGAAATGGCAATAATAATTAAGTTGAAAGGAGGATACAAATAACATTGTTTGATCTGACATTCCAATCTTGCACAAAACCAATCAAGAGTGCCATTTGTGAAAGAGCACATCCTGTTTTTTGTTTCTCTCTTTAAGAAAACAAAACAAAACAAAAGAGCACATTTACAGAGCCAAAAGCTTTTACTATGGAAAATGATTACTGCTTGGTTTGGGCTCGTATATCATCCATTACAAGGCCAACTGGATGCATTGGACTTCTCATGTAGCCTGAAACTATTTCCCTTTTCCTTTTTTAACCAAGAGGTCTCAAAGAGATAAATAGTGCGGTAAGTAATATTTCAATTTGAAAAGGACAAATTTGACAGAAGGGAAACCATTGTAAAGGGAATAGGATAAGAGATTAGAAAAATTAGGGTGGCGATTGAGTGCGTTCGGCGGCTTAGATTAGTTTGTCTTTGCGTTGTGAGTTGTATTTCAGGTTTAAATTATTTTGAATTCAGATAATTTTAGGTTTAAATAATTTGACATTAGAATTATTTGAAATTTGAATTATTTCAAATTTAAATTACTTTAAATTTGATCATTCTTGATTTTATTGGTTAATTAGAATTAGTATCTTTTTAGGCTACAAAATCAAGTTTTAAGGGTTTGGGGTGCTACGGGGTTTGGGTTATTTCGAATTGAGACAGCTTTAAATTCAATTTTTCCAAAATTGGATCTTTGACCTTTTTTTTTTTTTTAATTTTCATGGATCCGAATTGGATCGGATAGAATAGGTCTAGGAATGTTTTTAGAATTAGGTTTGTTGCCTCTAAAACAAACATGACTCAATATACACGACAGATCCTTTTGGGCCGAAAATATTCTCTACAGGATAGATAAGATTGGAGAGAAGATAACAAGAGGATGATTCTTGGGCTCCCAACTGGGCTTGAACAATAATGGTGCGAGCTACCCAAACTTCAGGCAAAGCTTAACCAATATCCCGCATAGCCCACAATATATATGGCCTAGCTTAGATGGGAATGCCTCACATTTACTAGCACTGACTTCCAAATGATATTCACAAGCTCAATCAAGAGATAATACTTATGGTAAGATATACCACTGCTTTTGTGCAATCTACATCTACTTTTTGAAAAGCTCGAGCTCTATGTGAAAGTTAAATGACAAACCTCTTATGAATTTATTTCATATTTAATTATACATATACCCTATTCATCCAGTACTGAAAAATCTAGGTATCTAACTTACAAGTATTTTTGTTTACAAATCATTATTTGATGACACATGTTCTTTTTTAAGATAATAAAGAAATTACATAATTTGTTATAAGTATTTGTCACATGTCATTGACAAAAGGTAAAATTAAAAGAAATGAAAATGGATGAAAAAGGCATTGAGATTATAAATGTTGAAAGTGTAAATGATATATTAATACTCATAAGTTATTCAGATTTGATTCGAATAAAATTTAAATTCGATTTGTTTATTATCAAATCGAATTCGAATAACTTAATTTGTCGATCAAGTCAAATTCAAATATTTTTATACCAAATTTAAATTATTTGCAAGCTTAATTGAGTTTTATATTTTAAAATATTTTAATTGGTAAAATATTTTGAATTTAAATCTAAGTTTGAACATAAATAATAAAACTTTTGTCAAATATATAATCAAACTTATTTTTACATGTTAATCGAATTTAATTGAGTGAGTTCGAGTAATTAAATTTTTATATCGAGTCAAATTCAAATTAAAATATAAAATTTGATCAAATTTAAATAAAATTTTAAATCTCAAATTTAAAATCGAACTCAAACTTAAATATAATATTATATTAATTGAAACTCGATTATATCTTTAGTAAACGTTAAAGTAATTAAAAAAAAAAAAAAAAGAAAAGAAGGGAGAAGGGAAGGGGAAAACGGATACGGATGAAGGAACAACAAAGAAAATAATAAATTAAGAGGCACAGAAAATAGGAAAGGAGTGAGAATTAATTTAATCGGAAGAGTAGAACATGAAGGAGTATGAAGGGGGTATAAGATGGAAGCAGGAATCTGTGGCAGCAGAGGAGATCAAACAACGTGAGATTTTAAGGGAAAAGGGAAAAAAAAAAAAAAAAGAGGAAGAAAGGAGATCTCATGTGATTTGGACCTCCTTTATCAGATTCAGATCAAAATCTCTATCGCAAGCCAACGAAGGGAGAAGAATGGAAGGAAAGGATCATCGATGATAAGGAGAAATGAAAGCCAAGCCAACGTTAAGATGGTTGTTTTATAAATTTTTTCTTAATTTTACTTTTTCTGAATTTCTTTTGTTGATTTTGTCATTTTTTTTTTCTTTGTCAGAAAGTTGAAGTAAGCTGACGGAGGGATGTCAAGGGTCAGATTTGATCCCGTTGTCAGAGTATCCAGCTGTCGGGTAAGAGATTAAACTTCAAGTCGAGAGTTGAAAGACAGGCCATTTCAGAAACCCTTTATTTTGGTGCGCATCTTTCCTCCTTTCTTTATTTCTTTTATGTATAAATAATACTATTAGTTTTTCCTTTTTTCCAAAGTAAATATCTAACCGTTAGCTTTGCGAACATGTTACATAGAGGCAATCTTATTTCGTATCTGTCTGCATAATCCTCAACCTATAACTTATTTCATTTATTTTGTTTTTATTTTTTTTATTTAATTGCTTATAAAATAAGTAATACTACTAATATAAGAGTAAAAGGTGTGGGAATCTGTCCTGCACATTTTTGCTCAAGATGAATCATGAAACATAGTTATGGGTCAGAAATTTATTCTGATGAAACATAATTTCTTTTCTGTATAAATAATTGTGCAAATTGTCCAAGTCCCTCCCTCTTTCTTTTTGTTGTTGTTAATTACTTACCCATTGTAGGAGTATCCCATTGCTGGCCAAAAAATTAAACTAAAGTTGTTTAAAGTAATTGTAATTTTGCCACATAAACTCAATCAAAAAACAATATAGAAAACTAGCATTGATTTTGCACCCTGATAAGAACCCATAGTTATGATGTGAAGAAGCATTTAATCTTGTGGGTGAAGGGTTTTTATTATAAAATGAGGCAAGAGTATAACATGAAGTTTAGGATTAGGATTCAAGAGGAAAGGATGGATGGGTTAGGAATGGCATGGTAGTAGGAAATTGAGTAGAAATCTTAAGTTTAATACTTTATAAAAAATCTCATGCCTATTGGCTAATGGCTCAGCTTTCATGATGCCCTATGTTTTTCATAATAATTTCATAAAAATCATAAAATAATTTAGGCATTTAGATTATGATCTCAATAGAAAAAGACAGTTGAAAAGTATGGATATGAGAAAATTATTTGGGATTAAAAAGAAAAAAAAAAAAAGGGTAAGCAAACTTTTTAGGATTATAATAGGAGGTGGTTAAAACATTTACAATGAAATTTTTGCCAGTTAAAAAGAAAAAAAAAAGGGTAAGCAGAGATTTGAGGATTATAATAGCAAGTGCTTAAAACATTTGCAATAAGATTTTTGTCAGTTACAATGAGATTCTAATTTTATAGGTTGCATAATAACAGGTCATTTAAAAAAAATAGAAGAAATTATACTGAAATTTTTGGCATAAAAAAAGTTACTTGCGACCTTGGAAGAAGTGACAATCTTTTGATGAAATGGGCAAACTCCAGGGTTGAGATTAGAAAAGTTTAAGGGAAGCAAACTTTTTAGTATTCTCTTTGGCTAATTTAGGTGTTAGCAAGATTGATATGTTTTATTTCTTTTTTTGATTGAATTTGTTTTTTATAGATTATGTCTTGATTTAACTACAAATGTATAACTCTTAGGAATCATATTTTGGGTGAGAAAAAATTGTTTATCATTTTGATGTTGCGAAGAAACTGAATGCAAATAATTGGACCTATTTTATTTAGCAAGATAGTATATGGATTCTTTAATTGGGATTTATATCTTTTGTTTTCAGTTATATATCAAAATTATTATTGTTTGCTTAAATTATCTTTTGAATATATTTTTTGTGTTTTAAATTTTGAATTTAACTCTATATTTAATATATTAATATTTCATTACATAAATTCTTTTATAGTTAATAATTGTGTTTTTAATATTGAATTAAATGGATGCATACTTTAAAATTTTTAACAACTCCGAAGCGCAGATTGATTTTCTAGTTTATTTTGAAATGCATGCTTGCTTCCTAATTTTAAACTTTTTACTCTGCATAAATTTCCACTAATGTGTTCGATAACAATACAAAATATAGAGAAGTTTTGGTTGATTGACAGACCTAATGAACTTCCTTCGAATTTTCTTATTTGGTAAAGGTGATATTTAACTTCAACCATCTATTACGTCATCCAATTAAGAGTTTTGTGAGGGAATGAAAATTTTAATTAAGGATTTGCTAATCTTATAAATATTGGAAGTTGGCTTAAGGATCTATCGCATTATATTTTGCTAAGGTAGCGTTTGCTATATTTTGTAAAATCATTAATATAATGTAATCACCTATGTAATCGTATTATTTTAGTAATCTTATGTGATTTGAAATTACTTTTTTTTTGTAGGTATTAATTCTTAAAAATTAAACATCACTATATTTATTATTACTAAAAATCAAACATTATTTTATTTAAAAGTATAAAAATAACCATGGATTTTGTAATACTTACACAAGTTAATGATTTTTTAATATTGTTTTAAAGATAATAATTTATAATAATCTATAAAATATTAGTGAATTTTATTTATTATATAATAAAATATAAAGAAATTATGAAATTAATAAATATATTTGTTGATGGATAAACTAATTTTTATAATATAAATTATGTAAAAAAATTTTGAATTAGAAGATAAAAAAAATCTATTAAATTTATAATAAGAGAAAAATAAAAAATTCAAAAATTATTTTTGAATTTTTTACCTTAAATATTAGTATGAAAATATAAAAATTTATAATATAAATAATTATAATTTTAAAAGGCAGTAAGATTTTAATTCATATATTAAATAAATAATATTAATTATTGTTAATTGTACATATTTCTTTGTTTCGATGATAACAGTTTTTCACTCTTTTAGATAAGAATTATGTCACTCTCTAAAATAATATTCTAATCACTTTCGGTAATTTAAGATTACGACCATATAGGATAACCAAGTGCATATTAAACATAATAATTTAATTGTTATATGTAAATCACAACAACAACAAAAACACATTAAGCCTTATATCTTATATTCTGAGGTTGGTTGTATAAAAAACCAAATAAGAGAATCAAATTACTTTGTAGTTTGAATCTTTTAATGCCACTCATTTCTATCAACAATCATTTTTTCATCTAATTTATTAACCATCATATCATTTTTTATTACTTGCATTCATATTTTTTGTAGTCTACCTTTAAATGTTTTGATCTTTTATAGATCTAGAGATTCGATTCTCCTAATCGGTGCACAGCTAAGCCTACTTTTCACATGTCTAAACCATCACAAATGACTCTTTTTCATATTCTCTTCAATTCGTACTACCCTTATTTTTTTCAAATCTCTTCATTTATAATTTTAATTCTTATAGTCTTACAACACATCCATTTGGGCATCTTCATCTCTGCTATATTTATTTTCTTCTTATGTTGTTTTTTAACAATCCAACACTCAGTTTCATATAATAATGTAAGCCTTATAATTGTTTTATACAACTTCACTTTTAACTTTAAAAGGTATATTACGATCACACAACACACCCGATGTACTTTGTCACCTCATCCATCCTACTTAAATCCTATGTTTGACATTTGTTTCCACCTCAGTTTCATTCTAAATAATTGATCCCAAATCTCAAAATTAGCTATTGTTCAGTCTTTTCTCATCATCCCATTAATCACACTAATACCCACTTCTTTATGATTATTAAACTTGCATTCCATATATTCAGTTTAAGATCTATTCAATTTAAAACCTAGAGACTCTAAGGTACTACTCCATGATTTTAATTTTGCATTAAGGGCATCACAAGTTTTCGCAATTAAGACAATATTGTCGATAAATAATATACAACATGGCACCTTATCTTGGATACATTCAGTGAGCCTATCCATAACTAATGTAAAAAGAAAATGACTTTGTTCTAATCGTTGATAAAATCCTAAGGTAATAAGAAAGCTATTTGTCATGCCCTAAACGTCATCACATTTGTTACCACTCTTTTATACATATATTTAACTATGTTGATGTATTTTAAAGGGATTCATTTCTTTATTAAAACCCACCTCAAAGAACTTTATCGTATGTTTTCTCCAAGTTAATAAATGCCTTATGTAGATTTTTCTTTCTCACTTGAAAGCCCTCTAATAAAAGCCTCAAAAGGTGGATCGCCTCTATTGTGAAGCATCTTAGTATAAACCAAAATTGGATTTCGAAAATAGTGACTTCACGTCGTAACCTACATTCAATTACTCTCTAAAAAAGTTTCATAGAATGACTTATAAGTTTTATTTCTCAATAGTGTGAACAATCTTGTATATCACCTTTATTATTGTATAAAAGGCATAAGGGTATTCTTCCTCCATTCTTTTGGTATCTTTTAGGTACGTCAAATTTTATTGAAAAAATCTGTTAGTCATTTTCATACTTCAATTGGGATTCCATATGCTCTTACAGCTTTTTGTAATCTCATCTTTCTCAAAGCCTCTTTAACCACATAGTTTTTAATATTACGTTTAAACACATGATTTACATTTTGAGAGGGTATGTTTAATACACCTATATCATGTTTAAAATTGCTATTAAAGAGATTATCAAAATAATCCCTCAATCTCTTTTTAATCTCCTCCTCTTTCACTAAAACTCTTTTTTCATTGCCTTTGATACATCTAACATCATTAAGATCTCAACTCTTTTTATCTCTTATCTTAGCAATTTTGAACAGTTCTTTTTCTCCAACTAATTTCTAGTTTTCTATATAACTCATCATGGATCCTACTATTTGAGTCCCGAATAGCCCTCTTGGTTTCCTTTTTTGCTATATTATACTTTCGATAACTCTGCTCATCTTTATTATTCTATAAATTTTTATAATACTCCTGTTTAGCTTTAATTGCCTTTTTCACATCCCTTTTCTACCATCAAGATTCTTTTCTTAATGATGCCTTACTCTTAGATTCCCCATGTGTCTTTTTAGCAACTTTTTGAATTTTGACTGTAATATTTTTTTCACATTACTTCTACATCCTTATCAAGTTTCTAATCAATTTTTTTTTACTAGTCTATCCCTCTTCGTTGTCATTTTGTCCCCCTTCAAGTTTCACCACTTAATACATGATTCATGACTCTAACATCTATTCTTTGACCCCTTGTGAATAGATCGAGTATTAATAGTCTATGTTGTGTGGTCTCATTTTCACATGGTACAACCTATACAATCCTTATAAATACTTCTATCTTCTTTCCTCGTAAAAAAGAAATAAATTTGACTAGCATTTGATCCACTCATAAATGTCACCAAGTGTAACTTGCTTTTCTTAAAACACGTGTTTAATATCATTAGGTCAAACGCAGTAGCAAATTCTAGGATAGTCTCTTTGATTTCGTTTCTTTCTCCAAAGCTATATCTCCTATGTACCCTCTCAAAGTCATTACCATATGTGTTTACATGACCATTTATGTTTTCTCCAATAAACAACTTTTCTTCATATGGTGCAACTCATTATATGTAAATCACTATAATTTTAAAATAATCACTTTATACCAAAATATTTGTAGATGGACAGTATAACGTCAAACTATACCCCAATTAACTTTTTTTCATTGCAAGCGAAAGAGGGGATCGACTTGCCGTCCATCTAAACATAACCCAAATATTAATGTTTCTAGACATCAAAACTGAGGATAGGCATAACCTGCTTTTTTTTCTTCGACAATTACCCTTCCATTTTTCCCCAAGCTAGTAGTAGTAGCATTTCAAAGATCGTGACATCAATAGAAAAAAAAAAACACGCACACATGTGGGTGGTTTCCAATATTTTTCAAACTTGTACTAATCTAGATCTCGTTATATTATGTATATTCTATAATAGAAAAACAATATTCAAATCTATTAAGATAAAAAAAAAAAAAATTGACAAACTCAACCTTTTTTTTTTTTATCTGAAAGCTGAGATCAAGCCCAAATAATAATGCGTTTGTTGTTGTACACAATTCGGCATGTGCTAACGGCTATTTATATATGACTTGTCAATCTAAGTCATCGTGACTCTTAATATCAGTGTATTTTTGGCAGGGAGGACTGGCGTCATATATAAATATATAAATATATTTAACACTGAAATTAAATAATAAATATTGACCATCATTTTAAGTATTTATGCACCTTGTTTTCTATAAACCTTTATTTATTATTTCTGTATATTTTTGTGTTAGAAGAGTTATATTCACTAGAATCAGAAAATATTATTTAGAGATGTTATATTTATATATTGAAAACTCTAACTAATTTAAAAAAAAATGTTATAGATATCATAATTGTATCAAAATTCTCGATACATGTTAAAAGAAAAGAAATTTTAATTCATTAACTTTTAAAAGATATTATACAAAAATGTTTTATTTTCAAAGAATTTTGTCTAATTTCTTGAAAGAATTTCAAATGATATTATAATTTTATTGCAATCCTAAATATTATTCTAATTATAATATTATAATTTTTAATATTTGTTTGATTATAATATTACAAAATATTGCAAAATATTACATTAATAGTTTAGTTAAATAAACCCAAATCAACCGTATTTTGGCTGCTTTTTGTTTCTAATGCATTAAAATGGAGAAAAACTAGATTTAAAATGAATAGCTAAAAATAAATAAAAGACTTCCCAATGATTATAGACAACAAAATATTATATAGCAATTAGGAATATTATTTTTTTAAAAGTACATTTATAATAAATATTACATTTATATAATTAATAAAATAAATAATTATTATATCACTAAATAATCAATTAATAAACAATAATTTAACTAAATATTATTCAAAGTCACACCCAATAAACTTAAACCAAAAAACTCAAAATTCTAAAGCTTTCTTATTGCTGCTAAGGCAAGGCCTCATTAAACAGCAATTAGGTATACTATTACTAACTGTTAATGTTTGTACTGTCGGCTAAAGCAATGCAAGGGGGGAATACTGACTCACCTTCGTTGGCGATTGGCGCTGGAAGTAAATTAAGTGCTTTATTAAAAACTCAACAGTCTTAAAAATTCGGAAAGCCAAACTCTTTTTTTTTTTTTTTATGGTATGTTTTATAAGATTATTATAATAATATAATTATCAAGGTGATTTTATCATAATTCGAAATTATTTTATTTGGTTAATAAACATTAATTTAAAATAAAATATTATTTTATTTAAAAGTATGAAAATAATTATACATATTATAATGTTATATAAAATGATGATTTTAATATTGTTTAAAGATAATAATTTATAAAATATTAGTAATATTTTATATTTTATGATAAAATATAATTAAATTAATAAATATATTTTTTGATAGATAAATTATTTTTTATAATATAAATTATGTAAAAAATATTTGAATTAAAAAATAAAATTAATCTATTAAATTCATAATAAAAGAAAAATGAAAGGATTATATTATATATAAATATTAAAATAAGAAAAAAAAATTATTTTTGAACTTGCTTCAATAAATGACAACATTTCACCTACAATTATTGTAGTAAAAAAATTAATCAATCACAATTTAAAATTATGTGAGATTTCTAAAAAATTTATGTGAAGTCCATAGTAACAAGTGGTGGACTCCTACACAATTATTTATTGTGATTATATAATTATAGTATTTAAGTAAAAATAATTATAGGTGATAAGCTCCTATAATAAGTATTAGTTAGAATATATAAAAAATTATAATTATAAAATAATCACAATTTTAAGAGAAAACAATTTTTAAATGAATAATATTGATTATTATTAATTTTACATATTCATTTAGATAAGAAAAGTTTTTCATAAGAATTAAATCATCATCCCAAATAATAATTTAATCATACTTATTCATTCAAGATCATTGTCAACTAAGATCCTTTCAAACATAATAATCTAATTACCATATATAAATCACATGATTTTTGGAGTGATTACAAATACTAAACACTACCTAAGAGATAAAATCTTTCTAAAAAATTATACAAGCTGATCCAATGCTTCAAGTTCATCACCCCCGGAAAAGAATGATAACAGGAGCATCAAATAATAATGTTCATAAACAGTTGGTTCAAAAGTATTTCTTTTTTCTTTTATTCAGATTTTGAGTCGTTCTGTCAATCATATTCCTAATCTTTTAAGCGACAACTAATATATATATATATATATATATATATATATAAAAATGAATTTCCTGAAATTATATACCAAGACAATGTATTATTTTGACAATAAATGAGAAGATCAATGAACTCCTTTACAAATATTAAACGATGTAGTGTTTTGGGCAATGCCCCTTCTGTCATCTATGATAAACATAAAAAATTAAAAGAAAGAGAGAAAAAAAGAGGTGCCCAAAAAATATCTCGTTTAGAACGCAGCAGTTTTGAGCTCGTCTTCAAGAATCTCCTCTAGCAGTAACTGGGACTCTTCCATCAATCCAGGGCTTAATCTGAACATTAATACACAAAATTCCATTTCATTGAGAGCCCCATCACCATCGAGATCACCTTCTCTCACCATGCTTACAAGCTCATCGTCTCTTAAATCTTGCAACCCCAGCATTGCCGCATTCCTCTTTAAGCTCTCCACAGTGATGACCCCTTTGTCTTTGTCCATCAGCAGCTTGAACCCGTTACACAGCTCCCTCATCAGCCCTTCTCCGCCCAGCTTCTCAGCCATCGCTGGCAATAAATCCTCGAAATCAGGAGCTGTTTTACCAATCCCTGCCATTAATCCTTGGATGGATTATGAAGCTTGCAGACTAATGACTATGATTTCTTCAAAGGATGTTCTTGTATTTTGAGATGTATTGGGTATTTTAAGCAGGCACTATATATAGGAGGGAGAAGATCAGGTAAAGAGGTTTTTCTTGGAAAGAGGATGGGTTATGTTTTCCCTATGTATGACAGCTAAGGAACACATAACTTTACCATGGGTAGGCTTTCATTCTTGCAGAGCTGGAACTCCCTCCGTTTCGGAGAAGTTGTTATCAAGGGTACTTTTTAAATATTTTTGGAATTTTTAATGTTTGCTCTGTCTGCTTTTGAATTGAGATACAATCTTAGAGGGCAAAATAGTTTCATCAAGGGTAATTGTTGTAATTTAGGTTAAAGCTTCTTTGGCTATGTGAACCTCCTGAGGGTCCGATTTGGCTTTTTGGTTTGACTTTTGTCATATGGATGGAGGGTTGGTTTGTCAGTTGCAAGAATTGACTTCGTTCTCATACAATCCAAGCGAAAGATGGATGAACTTCTTTTCTATTTTTCTTGGAAAATTGATTGTAAATTGCAATTGAGAAAATACCCAATTCTTTGTCAAATCAAGAATGCATGGGAAAAATTTTATTGTTCATCTTCCTCGACAGACAATCAACAATAGAGGTGAATTCGAATTATATATATATATATATATATATATATATAAATGGATTAAATATTGGAATGTTTGAAGTTGTGGTGGCGGTACTGCGGTCAGAAAGCTTGTCGTGCCTTTTTATCCAAACCAAACTTTCCTTCGAGGAACTTTCATTTTCTTTTCCCTATTCATTTTTTTCTTTCTCGAGAAGAAAGCAAATGATAAATTGCTTTTGTTCTTCAAGAAAACTATTTCGCGTTTTGATTTTTATGGATTTTTCTAAGCAAATTGCTAAAAACAACCAAAATATCATAAAGTTACAGCTGTGTAAAGTTGGTGAACATAAAACGTGAGCTAAGCACAAATTCATTTTAGATTTTTAAGTTTTTATTAGTTTTGCATTAATTAAATAATTATTTATTATTTTATTTAAATTTAATTTTTAAATTGAACAAAAATTAATTAACTGTTATGTCTGAATAATTATGTCTATTCAACTGAAAAGTTTAATTTGGATAGACAAGTATATCATTATAAATAGTTAGTTTTGTGTGTATATACATTTATATCTTTACAAATAAACAAATATTTATTTTATATTATAAAACTAATTGTTTGATTTTCTGAAAAGAAAAAAAAAAAGATACACAAGCAATTTATATGAACATTCCATCCTCCTCTAAATAACTCTTGCATTTCTTCTTTAATATTTTACTGTAAAATTTTTTATAAAAGTTTGATGTTCTCATTATACTTCAATGAATACTCAATGAATTAATTTCATTATTACAAAACTTAATCAATCACTAAATCTTATTATATTTACGAGATTTTTTAGATATCTAATAAATAAATAATATGATGGAGGCAATGAAATCTTACAAATAATAATATTATTATACGCCTTGAAACATTTTTTTAAATATCAGATTTTCCAAAAATTGTTCTTATAATTTGAAGATCCAAAAGTAGATGTAAGAGTTAAAAGAATTGGGACAGAAACGTAAACCAAATTGTTAGCGCACGCAGAACAATTCCCACCACAGTAATTCAATGATCTACAATATTGGAAATCCTTTGGAACATTCCTTAATTCATAAAAAGCAAAGTATCCGATATTGCAAAAGCTTTCACATTTCCGTCAGACAAAGTAAAGCTTGTGTGAATGCATATAACATTGAAATTTTGTCAACAAAAATAAAAATGGTAGAAGCAAACGCATGACAATTGATGATTCCTTTTTAGGGAAGGCAAAGAGAGGAAATACTGACTTAAGAAAAACTAGGAAAGTAGCACGAATAATCCCCCCCTTTTTCTGCCAACTTATACGTGTGTAGACGCGTTTAAGCTAAATTGCTAACGCCTGTGTCACCGTCTTTTTTGTAATAAACAAAGTTAACGCGACAAAATTTATATAAAATTTATAAAGTTTTTCAAAAAAATAATTTAATTAAAAATTTAAATCAATAAATTGATAGAATTTAATATAAAAAATTATTAAAAATATTATTTATAATTCTAATTTGATCAATATTTATTCAACAATAAATATTTTATTATTATTATTTGTTAAAAATATCTATTTAAAAATATATATCAAATTTTATTAAAAATTTTTTGAAATTTTATATACTTAATTTATATAACGAAATTTTTATTTTTGAATTTTTATTTAATTATTTTTAATAAAAAATTTCATAAATTTTATTTGATGCAAGTCTTTTCCGCGCAAATGGTGCTCACCTTATTGGTGGAGGGAGTTCCTTTTCAGACTTCTTAGTCGTCATTTTACAACTTTGATGTATATTTTAAAATTTAATAGTCTGAAAGAAGTTTCTATTTGGAAGATGTGAATTTAGAATTATTCACAACATTTCCTATCTGATTGTCTTTTTGTTTCTAATTTCCGATGCTTTTTAAATTTAAAATACAACACAGCCCAGCAAGAAGCTTCTCATTTACGATTTAAAGATTAAAGAATTTGTCCCTAGTTGTAAGCTTAGCGAGAAATGAACGAATTGATAGGCCGTAAGCTGACCAAAATTGAGATTCCGCTTTAAGTTTTGAAGTCTTTGTATGCGGTGTCCCTGACCAAAATATATATTTTTTAAAAATTGTTGGAACCAGCTAACTTGGGTATTGAAAGTCAAAACCCATCCTGCGAGATCACTCTCCCTACGTTTAAGAATATTTGGACGAGTGGTGAAATTTATTTTATTGAAATTAAAATTAATAATTATAGATAACAATAGTTATTATAATGATAAAATTAAAATCAATAACATAATATATGTTTGAATGTAAATACAATGATATTGATAAGATGAAATGTAATGAGTAAAAATATAATCATTGAGGATATTCAATTAAAGTTTGTATGTAATGAAAATTTTAAAATATTTATCATTTATGAAGTTAATATATAATTAAAAAAAACCAAAATTATTTTTATATCAAATAAAAACTTTTTAATAAATAAAAATAATAGTGATATATCAAATAATTATTTTTTTAGAAAAATTGATACTAATATATTTACATAAAATGAATCTTCAAAAAGAAGTGTTTAATTATTTATTTTTTATATTTATTTATATGATAATTTTTATATAAAAATAATTATTATTTCAAAAGATAATAATATATTTATCATATAAAAAATAATTAATATTTATTGTCTTTCTCATTTATGTAAATATTTATTTTAGTTTACTCATATTGATTACAAAGATATTTGTTTTTATTTATTAATTTTTTATTTGATTATAAAATTTATTATTTTTTTATTTATTCCATTTTAATTATTTAATAATTATATTTTATTATATAATTATAAAAAAATTTACTGTATTAAATTAATAAAATATAATCATAATTATAGTTATAATTATAATTATACAACGGAGAAGAAAAGCTACATACATTAAAGCAGCGGCTTTTCTGAAAAGGTAAGAACGATGGAAGTGGGTTTTTCCATTCGAACACAAGGTTCCAGTAAAATTTTAGTTACAGTGCAGTGAAAATCGGTTTTGTCTGAGATATGTATCATATAAACTGAACTAAAAGTTGTGTTCTTTTTGTGCCTCTAAAAAGAAACAAAAATCAAAGGGTTTTTTTTTTATTTATTTATTTTTAAATAGGCCATCCCCTTTCTTAAAATAAAACAATCTTAACTTATAAGTTGGAAATTTTTTCATGTCAAAAAAATTGATAAAATCAATCCAAAAAATAAATTTATATATGCCGTATCAATTTATCATCTCCTTGTGTGTTAATTTTTATAATTTAATAAATAGAAATGAAAGACATGAAGGAAACAGAATTTTTAAGTTCAAAAAC
Organism: Durio zibethinus; assembly: GCF_002303985.1. The sequence continues at coordinate 26,514,951 of NW_019168048.1, read as the reverse complement.
CACATGGAATGAAACATTATGGGTATGAATTTTCATTGTTTCAGATACAACTACCAAGTAAAGATGTCTACAAAAATTAACAATAAAATATGAATTAACAATTAGAAAATTTATCAAATATACTGATAACGATATATTTTTTTTAATTTCACAAGTGAGATTAGATGGTAACATTTATTTTTTTAATATATATTTAAAAATAAAAAATATTTAAAATAAAATATGTATCATTATTTTAATTTTGTTTGTGAAATTAAAAAATCTCACAACTAATTAATAATTTCTCTAATAACTAAAACATCTTGAACATAAATTAATAGGTTTTTTTCTTTTTTCAACACATTTAAACTACCCACGTAACTTTAAACGTATCTCAAATACACATGTCAACTTAATAAATATTATATTTAATTTAATTCAAATAATAAAAAGAAAAAAATTAATGACAAGTAATGGATTTTATAAATAGATTATTTGTTTTATAAACCATCAACAAGTAAGGGAGAAAAAGGAAGAAAAGAAGGACGTTTTCGCTTTTGTAATTTAGGATGGTAGGAAACGCGTGGGCTTATTATGCGATTTGTTGTGTTTCTATTGTAGTATAACGAGAAACACATGAAAATATTATAATGAAATTGTATGTGATTGTAACAAATTTTCATTGAATTTTATTTTGGTGTCCTTTTTTTTTGTTTTGAAAATTTTTCACATAAAATCTTGTGTTGTTATTTTTCATTTTTTGTTGGTATTGATATTTTCTGTGAAAATAGATTCAAGTGGTGAGGGATTCAATGCTACTAAAGGAATTCAAGACTATTCAAGTATATCATATTGTTTATGCATTGTGTTGTTATTTTTCATATTTCTTGTTAATGTTTGATATTTTCTATGAAACTAGATTTCGATGTGAGGGATTCATAACTATTCAAGTATATTAATATTGTTTATGTATACGAAAATGATGTTAGTTTTCATGTAAATTCTTGATAACAAAGTGATGAATTTGACATTATTTTTTATGCACCAAATTAATAACTAAAAAGTAAAAATAATTTTTAAAGAAAACTCAATCTTTAAGATTTTATTCAAATCAATTGTACTTTATAACAATTATAAGTTGGCCTTCACATAAAGTAATCAATTCTTAAGTGATGATGATTGTTGGTGTCAAGCTTCGAACTGAGAGATAAAACTCTGAAATTAGAAGATAAAAAGAGCAATTAAGAGCAAATGGAAGAAGTATTCTCTGTGTTTGCACTATGATACTCAAGTTAGAAGTCAATTATGGAAGGTCAAAAGGAGAATAAAAGGTACAGAAAAGAGAAGAAAAAGTAGGATGATTAGATAGTACTTGGATGGACCTTATTTATAGATAAAAAGTGAGGGGTTTATAGGGTAAATAGGTGACATGGTTAAGCTGATGTGACACTATACATGTTAGGTCGACCTAAAAGTCAAAAATGCTTTTGGCTGTTTACTGATAGTCTCTAATAAGAGAAAAGATCATTTTACCCTTTGGACCTAAAAATACCCCTAATAATTTATCCCCTCATCGAGCAATTTGAGTATTAGACTATAGAGTGTAAAATTTAGCCGATTGGGTATATGTCAACCTATATGTGCTCGACGATGCCAAGCTTGACCTTGCACATGGGTTTTGAATTATACACTTAATTAGTCTATCTTAGGGTTACTGTGACCTAGTGTTAAGGTAAGCCAAAGTTGGACCAAGTGAGCTTATGAATAATTATCGATGTGATTTATGTGTCTAACATGGTGTGGATTGATGTGAGATTTATGTTTTTCTTTTCGTGTTAGAATTTGATCTTTTGGTTTAACACGAGGTTGACCTGGTGTTTGACCTGTTTGGCTAGTCTGGCCTAGGTTTTCAATCGATTTGAACAAGTAAAATGATTGATTTACCCTTTTGTTGTCTGAAAATTGCATTTAATGAGAAGAGAGAAAATTAGACGGTAAAAACCCAAAGTTAAGAATGCAAATGGTCATTTTTATTAAACGTTTGAGACATGTGGCATGATCTGGAGTGTTCATTTTATCTCTGCGTTGGCTATATAAAAAGCCTTTTAGGGCTTTTATTTTTTTACTTTATAGCTTTTTGCTTCCCAAACCAGTCTAATTTAACCAACCTGAAATTTTTTTAGTTTTTTTCAATCGATTTTTTTCTTTATTTTTCCTGGTTACATTTCTTTATTCTTTGTCTTTTATCATTTTTTTTTTTATTTTAGAGAGAATGGTGTTAGGAATTATAGGGTGGAACCTAAATGAAGTCAGTTCAAAGTTCGAGCAATAGATGACTTAGTCCATTTTTTTATTACGAGGAAAGACTACTCTAAATCTGCCTTTTAATTAAACCCAATGGCAAAGAAAGATCATAAAAGAGTTGAAGATAATGTTCATGCAAGGGAAAAACGGATTTATGATGGGATACACAAGCTTGTGGCCGCAATTGACTTCAAGCTTAAAAATACTCTGGCTTCTATATCTAAGGTCAATCCAACTCCTTCAGTTGACCTTTCTTCTTCCTCTTCTATTCCCCTTCTTCATTTTAAGCCCTCTTTTACTCTTTTTACTTTTTTCCACGTACCTTTTAAACTAATCTTGATTCTTGTCCCTTATTTTTTCCCATTGTTTGAAAAATCTCTTTGCTTTTCTTTTTCTTCCTCTAATATTGTGATGGTCTCTGCTACTGCTCGAGTATGAAATTTTATTTTTATAGAATTTAAGTCTTCTGAAAATGAGTATTATAAAGGTAAAGAGGATTTTAACAAGGAACGAAAAAAGAGATTCGACCAAGTGAGGAGAGAGTGAATGGGAGGAAAAGGTCTTCTCAAATTTAAACAACTTAGCCCAGATTCCTTTTTTACACTCATTATAGTTTAGGTTTAGTCCTTAAAGATATGATAAAAAGTTTGAAAAGTAAGGCTAATCTCAAGGACTATCTTAACATGTGCTCTATACATCACGTTCGATCTTTGAAGGTTAACTTTGACCTATCAAATAAGGGATACAGTGTGTTAGCATTAACCAGTGAGGACCAGATCACTTCTTCTTTACAAGATCACTAGATTTTGGTGTATTGGGACTTCATAATAGCTGGTTTGAGGTTTCCTTTACATTTTTTTATTGTCAAATTTTTTAATTCCTATAATTTGACTATCACTTAGTTCACTCCAAATTTTTTTGTACATAATAGCTTTCATTATTCTTTGTATAAAGTTAGATATTCTTTCAACCATCACTTTATTTAGGAAAATTTTCATATTTATGAAGCACCTCTATGATAAGAGCAAACTTTATGTTATAGTTAGGCTAGCTAAGAAAATCTTCTTGGATTGTCCAAGTTTAATAAAGCATTGAAAGTTGCTCTTTCTTTGCATCAAGAAGATGGATGATCAAGGAAAGCTCGATCCTTTTCTATTTTATTAGGGTCTCATTAGGTGATTTGCCTCAGTGGCTTTGGCCATCTGAGCTTAGGATCATTTTCTATTTGAATCAGAATTTCCTTTCTAGAGGTATTTAGTGCTATGTAGTTCATTGTTTGTTTGAGCTCTTGGCCCTATGGTACCCTTAATGTCTCTTTAAGGAGGATCATAGATTACCTTGCCTTTCTTCCAACTAAGATAGAGATGCACTTTTCTTACCTTGACCGTCGATGAAGGGGGATGAGCCTCTCTCACCTCGATTTTCATTGTAGCTTTAACATTGATTTTTTTTTACAACAAAGAGCATGTTGATTAATGTTTTTAGGCGATTCAAAGGATAGTGTAAACTTCAAGTGGTACTCTTTGTGATTGAGTCCATTAATGATGACAGCTACCACGGTTGTTTGTTTTAAATCTTTCACTTGTAGAGCTTTTGTATTAAAACTAGCATAGCCTTTTAGAGACTCATTTCTACCTTGATGGATAGACATCAGGCTTAGAGTAGTTTTTTTAGTTCGCCTATTGCTTACAAATTGAGACAAAAAAGAGTGATTGAGCTCTTAAAAGTAGTAATGGATCTTAGTTTCAAACTACAAAACTAAGACTGAGTTGTCCTTTGAAAGTGGTTGTCAATTTTTTACATTTGATAGCCTCACCTATTACCTGCATCATTATATTAGTTTTATAAAGTTTCAAATGATCAAAGAGATCAATTATACCATCGTATATTTTCAAAGTCGGTATCTTGAATCCCTTTGGGGCATGGTTCTGTCAATCTCTTGAGAAAAGGGTAAAGTCTCTAGGAATTTCAATTCATCCTTAAAAGCCACAACTTTCCTTTTGACTCATTCTCTTTTGCTTGCATCTGAGCTTGAAGGTCTTTGTTTTACTGGGGTTCAGGAATAGGTTATTTTGTTTTTTGGATGGTTGATACAGAGGTGTGTGAGTGATAGAGGTCGGTTGTTGGTGTAGGCTCTTCTTCTCAAGAGGCTGAAGATGCCTCAATGTTTTCGTGGCTCGGTTGTCTTTCTATTGGTTATCTTTTAAAAATGACTAAGTCAGGTACTTTAGAGGTTTTTGGTGGGGTTATAACTTGGAGCATTTATTTCAGGCCTTATATTTCGTTCGTTTAGAGCTAGAAATTGTTCCATTGTTAGGCCTGTTGAAGTGTAGGTCAGTCTCTAGGTTGGTTAGTGTGGGTTTTTATTCCAGTTGGGACAACTGGCTGTCCTTCCTTGGGAACTCTCTTTTTAGGCAACATAATGTTTAGCTTGGCTAAAAAATGTATAACTCCTACTTTATGCTCAAATGTTGGTGCCGAGCTTTGAGTAAAGAGATAAAACCTCGAAATCACAAGAGTGTTCCTTGCATTTATACTTCAATACTTAAGTTAGAGATCGACTATGAAAGATTAGAAAGAGAGTAAAAGGTAAAGTAAAAGAAAAGCAAGATAGATAAATAATACTTAGATGACTTTATTTATAGATGAAAGATGATAAATTTGTGGAGTAAATTAGTGACGTGACTGAGCTGACATGGCATTATACATGCTAGATCGACTTGAAATGTCAGGTTAATCCAAAAATTGAAAATGCCCTTAACTATCTGTTAACAATCTTTAATAAAAGAAAAGACCATTTTACCTTTGAATTCAAAAATACTTTTAACAATGATAAATATAAATAATTATTATTACTTTATAAATAATCTTAAAAGATAAATAAATAAATATTTTAAGATAATTCTAAATAATAAATAAAATAATAACATAAATTATAAGATAAAATATTAAGACAATACTAATTAAATATCTTAAAATTGTAAAGGCTCGTAACACTATTTACGGTTAGCTTTATGCCAATTATTTTGTAACGTTTTGTAGGGAGCTTTTGAAATGAAGTTTAAAATCTAGTTTGCATGAGTTTTTGAAAATTTTTAAGCAAGGTTAATTTTAGGGATAGCAAATTTACACAAAATCATCAAATTTCGATTCGATCTGATTTTATAAGATAATTTTTTAAATATTGGGTTTTGAATCAGGTTAATTTTTTTAAAAGTTAAAGTCAAGTCAAAGTCAAATTTTAGATAAATTTATCCAAACTTGACCCAATATATATATATAATATTTTTATTATTTATTTATTTTTATATTTATATATTATATTAATAAAATTATTATTTAATATTTTAATTTAAGATATTTAACTTAATAAAAATACTATATTTATGTATAATTAAGATGTAATTTATATTAAAAAGTAATATTTTATAAATATTATATAAAATTAAAATTATTAAATTAATTTTGAATCAAATTGATTATAATTTTATATATATGAGTCTAATATAAAAATAACAATATTTTAATATCAAATTGGAATTAATATAAATTTTATAAAATCATGTTGGAATGGAGACAAACAAAACTCATGCTACGTCATTGCTATTCAAGTTTAAACTAAAGACGGGAAAGATTGCTATTCAAGTTTAAAGGATCGGTCCGCAAGTGGACATTACAATTCATGTTTTGTGTCATGTCTTGTATAGTATTTAACGCGTGTAATGACACGAATTATTAAAATATGAATATAATAAAAATTATAAAATATATTTAAAATTTAAATACAAATATAACATATTTATTATATGTGTTACACGTAATACGATATGATTAATATATATATAATTAATCTGTTTAAATATGATATAACTAATATAAATATACATGAATATATACAATTAACACAATATATACAAGAAGATAACTAAAATAATAAATAACTATAAACTATTCATCATTTATAACTTAATAAACTTGACATATTAATAATATAAAAAAAATTTATATATTAAAAAATTAAAAAATTTAATATCCATTTAATATGTATTTAATATATATATATATTTTAATATATATTACATAATTATATAAATTTTTAGTATCAAATTCAAATTTTAAACTATTAAAGATTAAAGAATAAAATAATAATGTATAAAACCAAAATTAATATTTATATTGTATTTATATTATTAATATAAAAAATAATTTTATAATAATTATTAAATAAGTATCATAATTACATGTTTAAAATAATTTTTATAGGATATTAAATAGCTAATTAAGTATCATAATTAAAAGATTAAAAATTAAAATAATCTTTATATGTTTATATTAAATTAAAATAATAAAAATATATATTAAACATGTTAAATATATTAAATGTGTACTCATATGATAAGATTAAATTAAACATATTATTTTTATCGTATCACGTATTGAGTCATGTCAACACGTATAAAATACGAATTATGTCATGTCAAAATTCGTATCGATATAAATAAATACCAAACACGTTTTTTTAAAACACATATTCAATATTTTTGTATTATTTTTTATATTATATCATTATATTATGTATGAAATTATCAAGTTTATCCACGAGAGCAAGCGGTGTCTATTGGAAGTACTGATTTTTTTTTTCTACATTTTTTTCTCTTTGAAATTTTATGTGACAAGTCCAGGGTCTAGAAGGGCTCAAATCAGTTATTAGACCACCCAACACTTTAACCAGGCCCAGGGGCTGGCGTTGGTGCCCCTAGCTCGTTAATTTTAGTTTTCCTTTACATTGCTAGGATAGAATTCGTTTTTGAAATTTCTAATCTATCTTTGAATATTTAAAAGATATTAGATGCAAAAGCTCATTTAAATTCTTAGTTTTCAAGTACTAATTCCTACAACATATCAACTAATTCAAAAATCAGTCGTGATTTTTTAAGATAGAATTAGATAGGTTTCCACGTCACTAGGCAGACAATCAGGGATACAATGTTTGAAATGATGTTTGGAGCTTTTAGGTAATCTTCAAGAAATAAGCAAATCTTGAGCAGAAACTGCCAATTGCAGGTTATGCTTAAGCAAAATTAAGCACAACAATTGCAAAATCGCCAGCATTCTGAAATATCAAATGATATACAGTTAGAAAATAAGGGACAAAAAAACAAGTAGCAAACATAAATATTGGTTCTTATACTCGTAGAAATGACTTATTGTGAGCTTTGTACTATCTACCATATTCTAAAGTAACGGTTAGCTCATTTTGGGAAAATGTCTCTGGTTTGCTAGATGAAGAAGCTCTGCTCGAAGGGCATCGCCTGACTACAAATGCTGGTTGTTTAGGAGCTGGAAGCGATGCAGTTTCGCTGCCAAGCATGAAAACTACCTGTGACATGGTGGGACGATCGCTCGGGTCTTCTTGCACGCACAAGAGCCCCACATTTAGACACTTCAGAAGTTCGTTTGCTTTGCAACTCTCTTGCAGTGTCTGGTCCAACAAATCTAATGCCTTGTCTGCCTTCCACAAATGCCACGCCTGGTAATAGTTGTAAAATGCAAATTGGTATTAGGTGGGGAATAAAATCACTATGCGAAAAGGGTGAGAAAAAAGGCAACAAAACTTACATAGCCCAGAAGGCTCAAAGACTGTTCAGGATGGTAAAATCCGGTGTTCCTCTTTCCAGTGATGATCTCAATTACAACAACACCAAAGCTAAACACATCTGATTTGAATGAGAAAAGTCCGTCTAATGCATACTCAGGAGACATGTAGCCACTGTATCATCAAAACCAAGACATTAAAAACTATTTTACCAAAGTAATCAAGTTTCTTTTTTTTTTTTTTGTGAAACTTTGTAATCAGGTCTCATGAATCTATCATTCAAGTAAAGCTTACTAAGTTCCAACGACTCTCTTTGTGTTTGCAGCAGTTTCTTGACCACCAAAAATCCTTGCCAAGCCAAAGTCTGAAATTTTGGGATTCATTTCCTCATCGAGTAGAATGTTGCTCGTTTTCAGATCTCTGTGAATTATCCTCAGCCTTGAATCTTGGTGGAGATATAGAAGGCCTCGGGCAATTCCCAAAATGATGCGGAATCGGATATCCCAGTCCAGCAGAACGCATAGCTTCCGATCTTGTAAGGTTTTTCATTTCCATTCAAGAACATATCTTTAGTGACCGGTCAGTTACTATGAATTCATATGTGAAGATTATATGTAAAACAGACAGTTGAAAGTTCGGTAGAGGCTCACCAAATATGAAGGAGTCTAAGCTTTTGTTAGGCATATACTCATAGAGTAGCATCTTTTCATCTCCTGCAACACAATAGCCTAAAAGTCTAACAAGATTTCGATGTTGAAGTCTTGCAATCAGCACGACCTCATTTTTGAATTCCTCTAAGCCTTGTCCTGAACCACTTGAGAGCCTCTTTACAGCAATTTCTTGCCCTTCCGGAAACTTGCCCTGGTAGTAGATTCCCGTTTTCAGCGTGTTTAACCAAACAAAATTAGAAAGATGAATTTTAAATAGTAGAATAAAAGTCTATTACCTTGTAAACAGGCCCAAATCCCCCTTGCCCCAGCTTGTTTGCGTTTGAGAAGTTTTTTGTTGCAGCTAGAATACTTTCTAAATGAAAAAATGGTACCTCTATGCCATCTGTATCGTCTTCTTTAAGTCGTCCTGAATCAATCAGGTCTTTGACATGTCTCTCATTGTCATACAAGTGAAGTGCAGAATTTCTTTGAATGTTTCCCCATATCCCTGTGTTTCAGATAAACCTTGCCCAAATGGAATAACCCCTAAAATTTTGTGATTCATTTTCTGAAAATAAAAAATGATTGGTAAATGGTACTTACCGTTTCCCTCCGCCAGCTTTCTCCTTTGCAAGTAAACATAAACGATGGTGCTTGACAGAATGGTTAGAACAACTGCGCTAAGAAAAGCTATTATAAGGATCAGAGATGAAGCCATCTTTTTGGTTGAAGACTCGTATCTCTTTTCTCTATAGCCACTGTCTGCAGGAGTAGAGAAGGACCCTTTTAACATATAGACTTGAAAGTTACATGTATATAATTCAGTCTCTGCATCTTTGGCAAGCAAATTCACAAAGTGACATTAGATGATACTAACGCTTTTCTAAACAAAAGTCATTTGCATCAAACTTCATAGTTTTTGCCTGAGCGTTATTAGAAGACATATGCTGAAATGTTGTCTTGCTAGGTTGACTCTGGTTAGCAGAATGTGCAACCAATGTATTTACTCTAACGGTCTTACCCCTACCGTTGCATATTGGCAATTAACCAAAATGCCTTTGCAATATTATTTCCCTCTGCATAACTGATTTAAATTATTTATTATCAACAAAACAACTAAACTTCTTTAAGGCAAATAACAGTTTCCGATTAAATAGTTAGTTATATCATTCTACCTTCAGTGCAATTCAAATTCAAGTTATCCCATCGAAAGTTTGTGTTGCAGAGGCACCTTTTCTTTCCATCACTTGTTACATTACAAGTTGACTTTGGCCATTCTTTGCAATCTGTAGGTGAGGAGCAGGTTGGCTCCAATGGAGGATCCCAGCCTATCTCTATTTCATCTGCATTACACCTGCTAGTAACGTGAAATGGTGATGGCTGCTTGAACTGAAAGAAATTGTCACCTGAATTTCCAGCCTTACAATCATTTGCATCATTGGTTTGAATGATGAATTTTCGTGTTTCTGGATTTAAGCTTGTCACTCTATAGGTGCCACTGGGCGCATCAAAAGTAACTTCCCCTGAAGAGGTGTTGCAGTGAAAACTGATGTACATGGCATCACCACATTTTGGTCCGGTGCTAAGTGGATATGGAATCAGGTTTGTGCCACAAGTCTCACAACTTCTTCTGGTTGATTCTGCAAAAATAGAATAACTTCAAATTCAGATGATGAGCTCCTTGTCATTTCTTATTGAAAAATGATTTAAAATACGAAATAAGACTTTTGAACCTCATATAACTAGTCTGTAAGTCCAAACAGATACCACATTGTAGACACATTGAAAATTTTCTGATGCAAACAGAGTGACTTTTAAAGTCATCTACAGATTTTCTCAGGGATTACATTTTTACTCTACTGCCAAATAGACAGAAACCATAATGTTCATCATATAGTCTACTATCATTTAATAAGTAGTCATAGAAGTTATGAGGCCATATCCGTCTGAGAAATGAAGCAGGGCGGGTAGAATCAGAAATAAGAAATTTCCCTAAAGCAGGAACTCGCATTGTTGAAAAAGGTTTATGTTTAGATCAAACCAGTACAATGTTGAGAATTTCAATTTAGGCCTGAGAGCCTTCTCTAGATTTCTTAATCTCTAGGATGTATAATGCCATACCTAATGAACAGATCACGTCTGTCTCAAAAAGAGGATTGTCATCAAGCAAAATGTATTAACTTTCAAGAATCATGAAATCAAGCAATTTTCAGAAGGGAAAGAGCTGTACCTACATCAGACACTGGTAACCGAACATTAAGGTTACGGCCACCTTCATACTCCTCCTGAATATTGTTGAGATCTTCCAACCATATCCAGCATGCAGCAATGCGGCTACCACCCTGTTGCACAATATCAGGTTCTTCATAGGAATAAGCCTGGCACTGACAGTTGTTAAGGCACTCTAATTTGCATTCGGTTTCAGTCTTCGCATTAAACTGAGAGTCTGGATTCCCTACTTCCATCATATTCAAGCTCAAGAATGCGTCACTCTCAGCATTTTTGTTGCATATCCTTGACTTTCTAGTGCATCCATCAAAGTAATCCTCGTTATTCCAATTCGCTGGGGCGCTAGGTGCAAAGCCAGGTAAACATTTGCACATCAAGTCATTGTTACTGTTGCAGCTTCCGAAATTTCCGCATACATTGTAGACACTGCATTTATCTCTGGGCTCTGCCCAAATCAAGGACCAGATCTTCTCAGAATCCCTCTTCAAATACTGAATTTGACCGGAGTAACTGATAATCAACCTTGTATCGCTGTATAATGATGAGGTAAGATGAGGCATGGACTCGTTATGGAGTACAACTGAGGTAAAATTTGACAAAAGGAAAGATATTGCTGATGGCATGGCTGAGGGCATCCCATCAGGACCAATGAATTTACCCGAGACACCACTTTTCCAATACCTTGTTGTTCTTTTCCAAATAATGAACTGGTTAATTCTTTCTTGGTCTATCTGAAATGTGAAATTCCCTGGAGCTGGATCATCATAACTTTTCCAAGAAGTTAGTATCCTGTCTCCATCCATTCTCATGCCTGGAAGAAATGTATCAGTTGGATTATCAAAACTCTGCCAGATAATGCTTTCTGAGTGGTTTTCTTGTTCTTCATTGCTCAGCACCAGATTCCCAGCATCCGTCAACTTGGCTTTTCTATATCCAGGAGACACTGCTTCAAGATTCGTTGACCAGATCAATGATTTTCCACTTCCATGCAGCACCTTGAGGTTGCCATCCTCTCCAACAACAAGGACTCCACTATCATCCAAAAGTGGCTTGTCTCTATTGGCAACCCATACAACTGTTTGCGGATTTGAACCATACCATATCCCCACGTATCTCCTGGTGTTAGAGCTTCCATTAGGAGTAAAAAATCCTAGTTCAAACATTTTTCCTGGTGAAACCAGCCTATCTCCTTCGCCATCACGGATCGAACTGTTTAATGTTATGGTCTCTTTAGCAGAAGAACATAGAATAGAACTGCAAAACAGAAATGCGTGCAGAAATAATGTGGGTGGCATCGGCCTTAACAAGCAATTAACGTAGTAATGATTTTCTTTTGATCTTACTTCTCTCAGTTATGATTATTATGGAAGATTAAAAACAAGGAGGCATTCATTGGCTTAGCACTCACCTGCTTTAACAGGTTCTGCAGAAATTTTCATATCCTCTTCTCTATGGAAAAGTGCCCTGCTGTTGTTTTCCATTATCTAAAACGCCCCCACAGACCACAACATAAGGTAGCTTGGTCAGCAGCTAATACCGCCCATGGAATCCACAGTTAAAGATGATGTTGAAATATTGTCGCATAGTTCAATACCTAAACAAAAGCTAATAGCGATAGTATCATTTAATTATGATTTTTCCCTCGTGATTTGGAAATTTGAGAAAGAAAGTTTGACGTATCGACTACTCTTGTACTGCTTTTCCAGGAAGCATATTATCCTGAGAAAGAAAGCACCGCCAATTCTATTTAAGATTGAACGTTGTTAGTCCAACATATATATATTCTAGTGACGTTGGTCAATAAACCATGGAAAAACTCGGTGTTTTTTTAGGGCCAAATTAAATTGATATTGGCTCCAAATCTTGATCTCAGTTAAAACTCCTGTCTGTATCTTCAGTATCTGGCCAAAAAAAGTCCGTATCTTCAGTAGACTAGCATAAGTAATGTAGATCATGATTTACAATATTTAAAGTTGAATTGTAGTGGTTGCAGGCTCAGCGGTGCCGGTGAAAGTGGGGTCGAAAGTGTTTTTCTTTTTTTTTTTTTTTTTGTTTGGCTAAAGAGGTCAAGGTCATTGGATTGTGTTTCTTTTCATCTTTTTATAAGAGGGGCCCTGCTTTAATTTTCTACGTCGTCTTGTGTGACTAAGATCTGGCTACGCGGGACTCCATATACTTCCTCTTTCCATTTCAGCTTATTTATATTCGATGAAAACGACCCATTAAGACCACAGTCAAGGTTTTTGGGAATTTTTAGGAAGTGAAATACCAATCCTGGACCAAGTTCATATCCGTGCCAATTGTGTGGCAGTCGCTTCATCTGCTGCCTAGAACTGAACAGCAAAGTCGTCCAGTGAAATCTGGCTGCTGTGTTGCAGGAACCAAGAGGATTGCATTCAAAAGAATTTATTTTTTACGCTATGTGCAGGATCCAGGGGGTGGAGAGAGCGCAATCCAGACCAAACGCGCAAGCGGCTCCCTCCCTATCTTCTAATAAGAGTATATATATTTTAATAACAAGTAGCCCTAATCCCCATCCGTGATTGGAAATACATAACTTTGCCATGAAGCAAAATGCAAATCAGATGCTTTTAGGAACTAACTTAAGGCATCCGGAAATTGAGGACCACAACATACTCAAAAGCCGGAAAATGAAAATAACGAATAATAAAAAAATAATAAAACAAAAACGTTCGTTAGGATATTAGGTGGACATCTTAATTGAATTAAAATATATTAAATACAAATTATTTTATTAACTTTACTCATTGGCTCCTCTATTTTTTACAAAATTTATTTAATTGAAAAAAACGAAATAAAAAAATTTTGAGGCTTACACGGATACCTACCTAGGTTTCTTTTACAAAATTTATTTAAATTAAAACAAAAAATTTTAAAAGTTGAAAAAAAAAGTAATACCTCGAAACCTTGAATGAGATTAAAACAAAAATCAAAATGAACTAAATTTATATAATGGATTACATCTTATTTAAGAATCAATATAGTATTTTTTATTAAATTAAGTATTAAATAACATGTTATTAATATAATACATATATATATAAATATAAAATTAAATAATTAATTAAAACTATAATTAATATATATATTCAAAACAAAATAAAATATCTTAAATTCGTTTTTAACTTGACTTTAATTTTTAAAATAATAAATCTCGATTAAATTTCAAACAAAAAAATATATCTATCGAATCCAAACAAATTGAAATTTATTGGATATGAATTATTTTAGTATCCATTCCTCTATTGACATTTTTTTAATAAGATTATTTGCCAATTTCTTTTGTTGCATATTATTTGATTAAAAATTCAAAAAATATCACAAAGACAAAAAAAAGGAAATATAATGCCACATATACACATTTATTGGTTTTTTTTCTCAATAAAATTATCTAATTAAAAAAGAAAAAAGACAAAATAACAAAAATTAAAAAAAGATAAAATAACAAAAATTAAAAATAATCAAAATAAAAAAAGAAATTTGAGTTGCTACGCGACATTAGTGTTGATAAGCTTTTCCTAATCACTATAAAAAAATAATCTTTACCAATAAAAAATTTCATAATTAAGAGTCATTTTTTCTATCGGTAATAATAATAGTAACGAATTTAGCAATAGAAAATTTTCAATAATGCTAGCCAAATCAGCAATACTATTTTGTTGATAATAAACAAAATTCATCAAAATTACCAATGAAATTTCTATTGATAAATTATCGATGAAATTTATGGATGAAATTCAACAAAATTTACTTACAAAAATTTTGTCGATAATTACTGATAAAAAAATTCATTGGTAATTTGTTGGTTAGGAGTGAAAAAATTAAAAAAAATCAAAAATCAATTTGAAATTATAATGTTTAATTCTGTTTGGATTTTTTTTTATTTTATTTGGATCAAATTCAAGTATTAAATATATATATTAAGTTCAAATCGAATTTAAGATGAGAAGTAAAAACAAAAAAAAACTAACTACATCAAATTATATATTTTTTTAGTTTTAATATATATTTTAAATTTTTATAAAATAAAATAATAATTTTATATCAAAATTTACTTAAATATATTAAAATTTTATATTAAAATAATATAAAAATAAAAATAAAAATTTTAAATTTAAAAATTAATAAACCAAACAAAATCAATAAAATTCGACTTAATTCAAATTAAATGAATGAAAATTTAAATTTAAATTCGAATTGAATTTTAAAATTTCATAATATTATATAATATTCAAAAAAATAAAATCAAATCTTACCAAACTGTTATCACCCCTACCATTGATAATATTTATTTTTCAATTATGTTAATATATTTTTATTAATAATTTTTATCATTTTATTTTAGTTTTTTAAATTTATTTTTAAAGAATTACATAAGTACTAAATATATATAAATAGAAAAAATAAATAAACAAAATGTTTCATTTTATTTATAAAAAAATATAAAATGTTTTACACAATTGTTTATGAACTCTATTAAATAAAAATGCAAAAAATACATATATGTTGATTGTCAAAAAATACTCAACAAATCTATAACAAGAAATAAAATCTATAACAAAAAATACTCAACCCATTGCACCAACAGAACCAAAGCTGCTCCATCATCAACCATGCTACTAGTCATCTGTTGTTCCAGTGAACTATGGTAAGAATATGACCATGGCATAGCAGTCAACAGCCACCTTTTCATCATGCTTGCAAAAAACTAGACATACTGTGGGCCCCTATAAATACAAACATGAATAATTTTTAAAGCCTTCTTAGATTTAGCAATAGCATTAAGAAAATCTTTAATTAATTCAAATTAAAATTTATGATGACAATTCCAAAATTGAGTCTAGAGAGCAAGGTCGTTTCAAACCTCACCTGCAACCCAGCTAAAGATGGATTTCTCACTTGCTCGCTCAGCCGCTTCCTCTGTGTTACTGCCACTCATATTTGCAGTTAGATCAGATCAGCAGATGAAAAAAAAAAAACATCTAATGCAACAGATCATGTAGGGCTAATTTGAATCATTGAATTGAATGGTATTGCGTAGGACAACTTCCCATGAACCTATCATGTGTCTTATCCTAGAGTATTAGGACACTATAGCATGTTCTAACTTCATATAATTTATCCAACAAACAAATTAGGCAGAACTAAAAACAGTAGCCAATTAAATGAACAGTAATTCTGAATGATAATATCCACTAATTTTCTCCACAAAACACACAGCAGCAAGCTCAACAAATCATTTTACATTGTGGTTTAGTTCTTCATTTTCATTTCAAAGTTGTAAGCTTTGTTATGGTTCCTTTAAGTGTTTGGTTCAGAAAAGAAAATGGACTCATAATGAGAACAACAGCGGCTGTGTACTTTGAGGAATCAAGAACAGGCTCCTGTCTAGCGGGCAGCTAAACAGAGAAGGAAAAACCATTATACACAAGTTATATTTATCCCCTAAA
Source organism: Durio zibethinus (assembly GCF_002303985.1). The sequence continues at coordinate 26,498,722 of NW_019168048.1, read as the reverse complement.
AGAGGCAAAAAAAAAAAAAAAGGAAAAAACAGTTTTTTTATTTTATTTTGCCTAGATTACTTAAGACAAAATTGGAAATAAAATATAGGAAAAAATTCAAGGAATAAAGGAATAGACCAAAACCCGGAAATTGAAAACCTTCTTAAGTTCTTCAGCCTCTTCCAATGCTTTTTGACCTTCATCCACCATTCTATTCTCACCTAAACAATAAAGTAAAAGTTTAGAGAACTACAATTAAGCAAAACTAGGTAACCAACAAAATAAAATAGAGCAAAATAACACTGTTTGCCGCATTTTCAAATCACTAAAAAAGAAAATAACAAACATAATCCCAACCCGAAGGAATATACTCTGAATCGATTTACTAGCATAGAAGTATAACTTTTTAAAGTTGAGGTGTCACTAAGTAGTTTGATAAGAAATACTTTACCAAGATCTTCTGCTTTCTTTAGCTTCTCATTTATCATCTCCTGTGTATGAGGATTAGGTGCAAGCACAGGCAAAGGTGCCAATGGCAGAGGATTTGGTAGGAGTTGAGCAGGGATGCTTTTTCTTTCTTGAATGCAGTAGTATTGACTATCACAATAAAAAAATGTCATATGTTCAAGGGTCAAAAAGTTATCATAGAATCAAGATCATGGAACTTCCACCACAGCTCAAATCAAGAAATACCACTCTATAGCATTAGAATTTTCATTCTTTTATTCCTAAACCTTCAAAAACTAGGATCTACCTACTTGTCTGCTCTTTTAGTTCAAAGCTCCTTTACTTCTTCCAGAGCTCAAATCTTAAGATCTGTCTTGCCTTCAAGATCTGTATAATAAAGGTAAACATGTAAGAGTGGAAATTTCATTAAAGACTAGTAAGCAACCATGCATAAGTGGAAATTCTAATAAAAGCCCTTGCAATCAGTAATTACAGATAAAGTGCAGACAATAGAAAAGTAATGAGCCATTAAGAATTTCAACCAAAAAATGCAATGGTAGTTCGCACTCCTTTTTTCAGAACAACACGTAAGTTTTTTGGAACAACACACAAGTTTTCAATATATTTTACTGGAAATTTCAGGTGCATCGACTAATACACATCAGAGACACTCAAGGTTCAATATGTTTATCCTCTATACTAAAAGAGGACTTTCATAATTATTACAACCTACCAATGTGCCATTTAAAACAAGGGTTGATCTAGATGATTTACCTTATATCTAGGCTAAATAGTTAAAAAAAAAAAAAAAACTACCAAAACATAGAGGAAAAATGAAGTTCAACTACCAAACCAGTTCAACCTCTCTACAAGAAAACCCATAAATACGTGGAACATATCAAGCCATTCAACTAAATCTCTTCAATAATCAATTGGAAGGCACCTCAGATGAATTCCTTAGAAAAAGTAAACATGATTTATTAGAACAACAAGACAATAAGTGTGCCTTCTATTGACTGCAAGGATATGAATGTGCAAGCAAACAAAACATAAATGAAATATACTCTTAAGCCCGGTTAAAGAGCTCAAAACAACAAAGTCTTAATTCTGGAATAATTATATGCCAGTTCAAATACACATTACCATGTTGATCAACTTCTTTCAGTTTCTCCTTTATCTGCTTCAACAGCTCAAGTACTTCAGGTGTCTGCAACGTCAAAATTTTCAAAAATCCAAAGAAAAAAAAAAGAATAACATCAGATAAAACTACGGAAATTGCATTAACTTACTTGGCCTCAGCTGTGTAACCTCAGAAACTGATATTGCAACAGCAGCTTTTGCATCCTCATCTTCAAGATGCTTCAGAGTTCTGCCAATTTTCCTATCACACTCGACAATGAGTCTATCAATGGCATCCTCCAATTCTCTGTCATAGTTATCAACACCTTTTGCCTTGGCTTCTTCACTTCTAGAAAGAGTTAAGCGACCAAATGTATACTACTAGACCTTACTGCTTGATAGCATAATGAGATGCCATCTAGCAATGGTGCATCAGCATGCCACTCTGACTCTTTTTTTCTTCTAACATATAGGAAACATATCAAATGCTTCAAAGCTCAAAACTAGAGACAGCTAGAAGGATATGATCCTGTAAAAGGATATATACATATATATATATATATATATGAAAACTAGCAAAAAATAAAATATATCCACATCCAACCCTTGCAACCAATCTGAGCAACCTGGTAGGACCTCCCCTTTGAAATGTACTAGAACATAGTACCTATTGATGTACGCTGGTTCTCAAGAGAGCCCAAGTCATATATAACTAACAAAGTTGAGTCACAACAGAACAATTAATGTGTGGCAATAAGATTTAAAAAGGATACTCTTTCCTCAGCAGCAAAGAGTGGACCTTTGGGCATGGTCTCATATCCATTTCCTGAATCAAGATATGATAGAAAATTTGATCAGTACTACAAACTGTAATAACTTTAGATTAAAAAAAAAAAAGAATAGAAAAAACAACATAAAAAACTAGAAGCCAATGTATTGCTAAAGCTAAACATTCAACAATCAAAATCAAAACCTTGATAATGATGGTACATTATTGACCTACCATGTAAACTAGATATGTATAGCATCTTTAGCAATAAATGATTTTACCAACATCCTCTCAGACAAAAGAAATTGTATCAATTGATACATGAATTTAAAAAATTACATTAAAAAAAAAAAGAAGTTGGAAATACAATAACATGCAAGTCTCAAATTTATTTGCTTTCCACGTTACTAAACAATGACAAATCAAAGAGTTTAGCGTCATAATCATTTCTTCTTCCCTAGACCTCACCTCCTAAGTAAACAAACTTAGGAACAGAAAATTTTAATAAAGTTTTGCCTTTCTTTCTTTTTCTACAAACAACAAATACTACCTACCATCATGGTTTTTTTCCTCCAGCCCCTAACCCCTTTTTTTCCTTTGCTTTAGATTTCCTATATTACTCAATCCATTCCCTAGCTATAAGTAATGATCCTTTTGGAACTTAGTGTTTTGCTATTTTATTCATTTCCTAAAAAGTTATTAAAAGCAAAAGAAAATTCATATTTAATTAGTAAAACACAACACAATCAGTCGATGTAAAAGTAAAATCATGCATTCTTCCAATTTTTAAAAGTCAAAGCTATAAATTTTAAATTGTCAAAAACATTGTTGCGTCAGTATTCAAACACTCAGTCCTTTTACAAGCAGAAAATTAGTAAAGAATAATAATAATAATAGGACCTAAACTAATACCACAAACTAATACTATAAAAGAATGTGGAATCGAGCTCCCCTGTCTCGCCTTCCAACACATTTTCACAGAAACCAAAAGGCTTCCCAAGTTCTTCGTTTTCCCTAGTCTATCACTACACAAAATCAACCAAATCTCTCTTAAGCTATAATTTAACGAACAAATTATATGATGAAAACACAGATTAGGGTTTAACAAAAGAAAGAGAATATTAATGAATGGTAATTTAATAAAGTGAATAAAACTAATGAAACCCAACAATAAACCAAAAATAATCTCAACAAATAAAACCCAACAATAATCTCAACAAATAAATAACAAAATACGTGAAAAATGAACAAAGAAATTACCGACGGTGGAGGGGAAACCGGCCGGCCGGTGAGCTGAGAGGGGAGGTGGGAGGGGGGAATCGGCGAGAGAGGGAGGGGAGAAAAGGAAAGCTGTTTGATTTTAGGGATTTAGGGTGAAAATGGGTTTCCCAGCTTTGGGAAAGGGGTTTAAATTTTTTACGATTTTTTAACGGATTATTGATTAGTATTCAATAAATTTGTTTTTTCATAAAAATTTTTAGTGATAGAATTTTTTTGTTGGCTAAATAATTATCAATGAATTATGGATAAAAAATTTCATCGATAATTTTTGTGATAATTCGTGTTATATTTTTATTTACGAATTATCATTGAATTTAATTTCGTCCTTAAATTTTGTCAATACTCTATCGATAATGATTGAATTTTTTTATAATTAAATTTCATAAATAATCTATCGATAATTACTTATAGTAAAATTTTAACGATGATAAACTTATATTCGATAATAAATATTATTTTTAAAAAAAAATAAAATTAAAAAATAAAAAATTAATTTTTTAATCACTAACATTAAATGAAACTAACATGAAAAAAGTTATAATATTTAAAAATAAAAAATAAAAAATGATAAAAAGAAAAAAAAATAATTTGGTATTTGACATTGCCTTAATATTAAGTTGACAAAACAAAAATATTTAAAATTTATAAAATATTTATAAAATATATAAATTTAAAAAATACTAATTTAAAAAAAAAACATATGGCATACCTTAGAATTAAGTCTCACAAAGAATTTAAAATTTTGGAAAAAGAACAATAATAACATATTAAGTTTTATGTCTCATACTTTAGGGTCGACTGTATAAAAAATCAAACAAAAAATCAGGTTAGGTTGTAGTTTAAATTTTCTTGCGCCACTCATTTCTTTCAACAATCATTTTTTCATCTGATTCTTTAATCATCATATCATTTTTTATTACTCACATCTATATCTTTTGTGATTTACATATAGATGTTTTTATCTCTTCTAGATGTAGAGACTTAATTCTCCTAATCAATGCACAGCTAGGCTTACGTTTCACATGTCCAAACCATCGCAAACTACATCTCTCATCTTCACTTCAATTCGAACAACTCTTATTTTTCTCAAATATCTTCATTTATGATTTTGTATCTTCTAGTCTTACCACACATTCATCTAAGCATCCTAATCTCCACTACATTCATTTTTTCTCATGTCATTTCTTCTCATGCTATTATCACACTACTGATCCCAAGTTCGGATAAAGGACGAGGGTTGTGATAAGTTGACAGCTAGTGTAAAATCTTTATCAAGCTCAATTTTGGCATAATCATCTATTTCTGAAGTTGTATCATCAAAATAAATAATTTTGGCAACCATCATTTTTCCAAGGATTGACTTATCACACTTTTGTTTTTTGCTCTTTAAAGAAGTAGCCTATGATGCTTTTTTTTTTTTTAGCTATGAATATACACAAATTTAAATTTAAGGAAAATATCATAAAATAATCCTATTGTTTATAAATGAAAGAAATTTGAAATCAAGGCATTACCTATTCTGGTTTGAAGCATGTCTCTTGTGATAATAGTACCATTCCTAGCATATAAAAAGGCAAGAAAATATGCATTGTTGTTGTATTTCAAAGTGAGCAGATCACCACATTACAAACAGTGTGCATCAACAAAAGCTTTCCAACCATCTTTAAAGTAAAGTTGACCATTGATCTTAGTTAAAAGCATTTTGAATTGAGCAAGTAGTAAACTTTTAAGGACTAGCAAAGTTTTGACATATTGTAAATGTGTCTACATATAATCTATTAGAAAGCTCTGCAACCATAGTTTTATCTAAAACAATTTGTCAAGATAGTTTTGAATAGAGATTTACATGTATTGTTAATAAGAATTAATTTGTTTTTTTATACCAATCATCACAAAAAAAATCAATAAATTATCGTTTGTTGGTTTTTGTGTTGATTATTTATATATTGATATAAAGATGTAAAGTATACATATAAAAGATGCAAAAAAATGTTTTTATTTTGTTTACTGAACAGTAACAAAATTAAAATATATAGAATTATATTGCATAACATTAAGACAACAAATTATAGAATAGAAGTTAATAAATAGTTTATTCAAAATTTATATTGATAATATATATATAGAAAAAGTATATTAAACTAACAATTTTATTGATTTCTTTAAATGAGATGTCATCTAAATGAGAAAAAAATAATTTTGATTATATTGTTTAATAGGTGTTAAAACTAGTGACAAAACATGGATCTCAAGAAGATAATAAGATTAAGGGAAAAAAAAGGAAAAAAAAGAACATGTCATTTATAAAAGCTAAAATGTTTTCTACAGTCAGCAAACTTTTTTAAAAAATATAAATACAATTGATATAATAATTCAATAAAAAAGAGTGACATGAAAATGAAAACAATGATAAATAATCAAAAAATAATATATAGCTAAGTATTCAATTCAAATGTCAAATGAAAATAAAGGCTATGAAGAAAGATAAAATATTTGTGTTCACACAAAAAGTAGAAAAATAAGGAAACTGTTGTGAAACAATTTGATTACCGTGAAATTTTCAAAGATATCCTATTGACACATAATCTTGAAAATTTTTGAAACATGATCAAGGTTAATAAGATTTTTCAATGGTTCATCTTTTGGGTTTATCGTTTTCAACGAAAGGGGTAACAGAGTACAACTTTTAGTTTCTTACAAAATTTAAAACGTTAGGTTTTAGGGTTTTTTCTATTTAGAGAAGAATAGTTTTAAGCAAAATAAAGAGTTTTAAATGAAGTTAAGATTTTAAATAAACTTCTAGTTGGTTAAAAGTTAGAGTCAAATCATTTTAATGGAAAAAAGAGAAGAGTCAAACCTTAAGTTTTTAGGCTCGTTACTTCTAATGTTTTATTAAATAGGATATTTGTTTAAAAAAATTTTCAAATACTCCGTTTATATATGTTAAACATAGCGTTTATTGTGTTTAGATTTTAATGGGGTTTTAATATGCTTTAAATAAAATAATATTTGTTTGAAAAAAAAAATTCAAATACTAAGTTTATGTATGTATATATGTAGTATTTGTAAACACCCCAATTTTGTCTAGGGTTGTAACTATTTAATTTGTTTTATAAATAAATAAATAAATAAAAAAGAAAATCAAGTGGTTGAGTTTGTATGGAACTGTTTGTTTGGATTATAAAGTTTGAGTTGAACTTAATGAGGGAATTAAAGGGAAAGTGAAACTCTGTTTGATATAGAGTTCTCTTGATGTGAATCCTATAAATACAAATCCAAATCAAGCAATGTGATACACAAAAAGATCAATAAAAAAAGGCATACTCAGAAATCAGAGAGGAAAGTAGTGATTTTTTTAAGAGTTTTTTTTGGAAAAATATGAAATTTGCAAATTTCGACAAATTTTTCTAGTTCTTGGTAAAGATTTCGGTGAAGTTTAAACTTTCCAATGAGTTTTCCATAATTTGATGAAGATTCCAATAAACTTTTCCAATTTTCAGTGAATATTCTGGTGAAGTTTAAACTTTTCGACGAGATTTTTAGATTTTGATGAGGATTTTAAAATACAACAACCGATGTTCATCAATTTCTAGAGAGAGAGAAAAAAACTAATGAGAGAAAGGAGACATAAGAAATGCCCTACTGAAATTACATCGTTTTGATGTTTAATTCGGCCCAAAATCCATGTGTTTTCACCAACTCGACCTGACTCGTAGCGTGATCTAGTTAGCAACCCATTCCAATCGTTATTCCTTTAACCAAGTCGAGTCGTGAGCCTAGTCGTTCTAGCTGCTCTCCTTTCTTACAATTGAGCCACACACACCAATTGATCCAAGCCGAGCTAGTTCCTATTTTAGTTTTTATTTATTTATTTATTTTTTTTAATGATTAAATTTTAGGAAAATTAGAGAAAAAATTTTAAAAATACAACAAAATAAATCATTAATAAATTTTTTTAAAAAAAATAATAATTATTCAAGGATGAAATTTTTAGAAATTGCAAAAAGTTAATTTCTATAAAATTCATAGGTGAGAAATTTTTTTAAATCTACTCCAAATGGAGGAAAATTTAGATAAAATTTCAATAATAATAATAATAATTAATATTTATTTTTTAAAAAATAAAAATAAAAAACATAAATTTAATAAAATTTTTTAATTAAAATGCTAATTACTCAATTATGAGATTCCTAGAAATTTTAAATGGTAAATTTTTTAACAAATCTCTAGGTAAGGAACTTCTCTAAATTTAACACAAATGATAAAATAATTTAGATGAAATTTCAATAAAAATAATTGTATTCTTTTCCAAATAAAATAATATATAACCTAAAAATGTAGGGAAAAAATATTTGACAATTATTCAAAAGTGAAAATCTTAGAAATTTCAAATGGTAAATTTCCTAAAAAATCTCTAGGTGAGAAATTTCTTTAAATTCAACCCAAATTGTGAAAGAATTTAAATAAGACTTTAAAAAAATAATTATCATATTATTTTCTTTCCAAGAATTTGGAAATAGAAATAAAAATAAAAATAAATTCTGAGAATAAAATTTTTAGTAACCATAAATGGATGATTATCTAAGATATTTCTAAGTGAGAAAAGATTTCTAATTTTGCCCAAATGGTGGAAGAATCAGATATGTTTTCAATAAAACAAAAATTTAATAAAAATAAACTTGATTAAATTTTCTGACGATAGAGTCTCTTCAAAAAAATAAATAAGATTCTTGAATACTCTTGAGGTGAGAAAATACTATTAATTATTCTGCCAGATTGATGGAGAAATCTTAAAAATTATTTTCAATATTAAATTTAAGACCATTAGAATCAAGACCTTAGGATAATTTAAAATAAAATGATATTGTCTTTTGGATGGGCATGTGGGGGTGCTATAACCTTTCCATATGTAATTGAACTCCTGAACCCTATTTTGATTAATAGACCATTACCTATTCTTTTAGGGATCTTTAGTCAAGCTTACGAGCTCATTAAAAGGATAGATTCATTAGGTGACCAATTACACCTAGATAAAATATTGGTGGAGACTTCTTTTATTAAGTCTAGCTATAAATCTACGGATCTATACATTATGACAGTTTGACGACTCCACTAGGGATGAATAGAGAGTCATGCCATAACATTTTAAATTTATCCTATTCTTTGAGCTAATGGTCTTAAATTGTTATGTTATTTGTTTGCTAACATTTTTCTTTTTTGTCTTTTATTTTATTAATGAAGGTAAAAAATTATATGTTCCCCCATACCCACTATCACATGCATTTGCATTATATGAACTCTATACCCAGGCTCCGTCCCTCTTAGGAGAGAGTAAAGTACTTACGCTTTCATAAGATGATAATCTCTACAATGGCTAGTGAAATTCTCCCACTTAAATTGAATAATTTCCATTAGTAGCCTGTGATGGGTAACGATTGGAAAGCCTTACTAGTCTGTGATGAACAATGATGTAAGGAATAATTTGAGAAACTTTAGTGTTCAAAATCACTTAATCTAACATATAATCTACACTTAAGAGGCCAGCTTTAAGATAGAGCCATTCCTACCTGTTAATGGACTTAACTCAATGTTAGGATACAAGAAGGAACAATTTGTGTGATAGATTGATTATCTAACCATTTATTTGTTTGACTTTATGCATTTGCATCATTTCAATTAGTGCTTACATTTACTTTCATGCATCATTTTCATTATCATGTTTAACATTGTGCATTTGCATGATTTCCATATAAGGAATATTTATCACATATTAGTTATTGATAAATCAGATCTCAAGATCTCATGCCTATATCCATGGAAATGTACTAATGTAAAATGATAGTTATATGGCAAATATTAGTACATTCCATTCATGCATTAAAATATCGTACATAAAGCATAGCATTTCTAATAATGATATAATGATGGTACTTAAGGTTCAAAGATAGTTTTACCAAATAAGAACCCCACATTATCAACTCACCAATATAATACAAGAGTTCAAACTAGATAGATGAAATAAAAAAAAATTCCAATTATTTTGAGAAAAAAAAAAAGCTCAAGAAAAGCTTGAAAGAAAGTTAAGCAAGATTTTGAAATCTTTGAATAAATTAAATAAAAAAAATAGTATAAAAAAAATACTAACCAATAGGACCATCAATCACAAAAAGGTGGCTGACCTTATATACCCTCTTAGTTATGGGTCGCAGCAAGTCCAATCCACACAAGATGCACCACCACAATAGTTCACATGTCCTATAGGATATACATACCCTAAAACACCATCAACTTCAAATCTAGGGCATTACCAAAGCTATATAAATCTTATCTTTACTGAAAAGACAATTAATCCAATCAAGTCTATGATTTAAATGATCTAAAAGAAAAAGAAAAATTAAAACCAAAAGGGGTTAAATCACTGAGAGACTTAATAGCTGACAAAAAGATGAATATACTTGAGAAAAGGTTACGAGCAGTAGAGAAAATTGGTTTTTATAGTTTCATGGATGCTGTTAGGCTCTATTTAGTCTCAGATGTTGTTATTCCTTCAAAGTTCAAAGTTTCAGAGTTTAAAAAATATGATTGCATAAAATGTCTAAAGACCTACATTACCATGTTCTACTATAAAATGGCTGCCCACCTTAATAATGAAAAGCTTCTAATACATGTATTCTAAGAAAACATTAATAATGCTACTAGATGGTATGTTTAACTAGATAGAACCTATATTCAGTATTAGAATGATATGGCCTGTGACTTCATCAGTCAATATCGATATATCATAAATCTAGCTCTTGATCGCCTTTCTTTGTAAAATATGAAAAAAAAGGCAACTGAATCATTCAAGGAGTATGCCTAAAGTTAGAAGGATATAGCTACTCAAGTTCAGCCTCTTTTAACTGAGAAAGAGATCATAGTATTGTTTATGAGTACTTTAAAATCTCCCTATTATGAAAAGATGATAGGAAATGCCATAAAAAATTTTATCGACATAGTGATATCAAGCAAAATCATTAAAAATGCCATTAAGAATGGTAAGTTGAAAAAAAGAAAAGTTCCCACCAAGATAGCACTAAAAAAAAAAGAGATTGAGGCTCAAGCTATGAGCTTTGAAAGATAACAGTTCAGGGGTTACCAATCCCATCCACCATAAGCTTACTCCACATACTACCCTGTTGTAAATAATACCTTACCTTACCCATATCAGCCAACCCTACAACTATTTTACCCACAACATATCAACTAACTTTTAGACCCTAAGCTCTCATATATAGTTTAAACATTTAACCTTTCATATATAGTCCAAACATTCAACCTCTATAAGACCTCAGATTCATCTACTAATCCAACAAGTGGTTTACGAGAGTTACAAAATACTTGAGAAAAACTCGTATTTGACCCAATCCCCATGACTTATACGGAGTTATATCGAAAGCTCTACAATAACCACTTAATTGTCCTAACTATTTAGAGCAACTTAAACAATCCTATCCCAAGTGGTATGATCTTACAGCTCACTGAAACCTTACAACTCACCGAGACTACCACTATAGAATTACTAGTCATTTTATTAAAAATTGCACTACCCTAAAGCTGGAATGATAAACTTTGATATAGAAGGGATAATGACGTCAAATGTTAGTGGTAATCCTTTACCTAACCACTATGTGAATACTCTAAATAAGGATTAAAGGTGTCGTATAAAAAAATTAAAAAAATCAAGACTCCTTTTAGTCAGCTATTTAATTTTTTGTATAAAGCTACATGATACAGCCGGTGGATCAATATAATTATTGTAGAGGATATGTATCAGATAAAAATTACAAATATCATAATGACAGAATTGGCCACTCTATTGAAACTTGTGAGCAATTTCATCAAAGAGTACAAAAGCTCATGGATTCTTACTAAATTAAACTTTATGAAGAGAAGGAGACCTTAAGAAGTGGTCAAGTGTCTATGGTTAATAAGCCATCAAAATTGATTACAAGGCCAGTAACAATTTACTGTGGAGAGAAACCAAAGTCAATTATGGATAAGTTCATCCTTAGGCCAATGACTTTTAAAGTCCCTACCTTATTTCCCTACAAGGTTGATAAAGCTATGCCATGAAGATATGGTAGTGATATGGTAATCCAAAGGTAAGAGAAGATTACGCCCAAAACTTATGCTACCAACATAATAAGTATAGGTGGCACAATTCAAAATGAAAGATGCTATACTCCAGAAATGTTGGAGAGGGCTAAGAAGGAAAAGGCTAAAGTAAGAGAGGAACAGAATAATCTAAAAGTGGTGCCTAAGAAAGAATGTCAAAAGTTAATACTAAAAAAAGAGGCTTGTGAATTCTTGAAGCTGGTAAAGCACAAAGAATGCTCTATTGTTGAACAATTGAATAAAATGCTAACATGAATCTCATTATTATTGTTATTATTGAATTTTAAACCACAACAAAATGCCTTGTTAAAGATGTTAAACCAAGCATATGTGGCATAAAATTTATTTGTTGAATATATGAATCACTTAGTTAAAAACCTGGTAATGCTAAACTATATAACATTTAGTGATGATGAGATTTCTTCGAAAGAAAAAAGAAACACCAAGGCTCTGTATATCACTATCAAGTGCAAGAGCCATATTATAGCCAAAGTTCTAATTGATAATGGCTCTTCCATTAATGTCATACCTATGTTAACTCTGGTAAGGCTACTTATTAATTATTCATGTATGAAGAATAGCCATATGGTCATCTGAGCTTTTGATGAGACTAGATGTAAAGTTCTAAGAGATATAGAAATGCCCTTGTAAATTGAGCCATGCATGTTTAATGTTAAATTTTAGGTGATGGATATCTTCCCATCTTATAGCTATTTGTTAGGAAGGTCATAGATTCACATGATGGGTATTGTTCCCTCTATCTTGCATCAAAAGATCAAGTTTAATGTGAAAGATCAATTGATGATAATATTTAGAGAGAAAGATATGCTTGTGACTCAGTAATTGAATGATCTATATGTGAAAACTGTTGAAAAAGCATTAAAATGTTCCTATCGATCCTTTAAATTGATCACTTCTATTGGTGAAAGATCTAAAAATTAATGTTTTTCAAAGATAGTAGTGAGTCAGATTATCAACAAAAGTTGGTATCCTAAAATGGGGCTAGACAAAAATTTACAAAGAATAATAGAACCCCCAGTAATAGTTGATAACAGTAAGAGAAGATAAGCAAACATGAACGAAAGAATGAACAAGATCCAAATAGTATGAATCAAAGACTATGCCAATGGTCATCTTACACTTGTATGATACCTTCAGGCCTGTAAGGTTCATGTACTCAGATACATATGAAGATTTTGATAAGGATCTAGAATTGATCATGGAAAAAGCATTCTCTAAGTTGTCTATTCATGCAATTAGAGATGAAAAGGGGTATAAACAAGAAATGTGGGTCCGTTCTTATTTGTCAGGTTACGAGCTAAATAATTGGAGCACCATTGAAACGTCTGCTGTCTTTGAGACAATTTCAATATAATTGTACATCCCAATAACTTATGCCCAAAAGTATTGGGATGATCTTTTATGCATGGGCCATTTATCTATTATTATTTTAATAAAGATTAAAAAAGATGCATTTTCATTCATTTTTTCTATTGCTTTCATTTTTTATTTTTTCTCAACATATCTTGCTAACATATCCAATTTCATTCAATTTTAGGTCCTTAAATAAACATGAGAATAATCATGATAATGATCAAGGGGTTAATTTTAAAAATTTGATTAATGCTGATGAACTTGATAATAAAGATGATTATGAGGAATATGTATTACCTTCGGACTTAATGAGATTAATTGAATAAGAAATAAACCAATTAAGCATCATTAGGATATAACCGAATTGGTGAACTTAGAAAATGAAGAGAATAAAAAAGAAGTTAAGGTCGATATATAGCTTTTATCGATAGATAGGCAAAGATTAAAAGATCTACTCTGAGAATTCATAAATGTGTTTGCTTAGTCTTATCAGGATATGCTTGGGCTTAGTGCAGAAATAGTGAAACATAAATTGCCCTTAAAGCTAGAATGTAAATCAATCTAATAGAAACTGAGGCAAATAAAGCCTGAGATGCTTCTAAAGATTAAGAAAGAGATAAAGAAGCAATTTGATGTAGGTTTTCTGTAAGTAGCCAAGTATCCAAAATGGGTAGCTAACATAGTACAAGTCCCTAAAAAAGATGAAAAGGTGTGAATGTGAATGGATTATTGTGATTTGAATAGGGCTAACCTAAAAGATAATTCTTTCTGGCCTTGTATTGACACACTGGTGGATAATACAGCCAAGTGTTTTATATTTTCCTTCATGAATGAATTTTCAAGGTATAACAAGATAAAAATAGCTTAAAATGACATGGAAAATACCACTTTCATGACTATATAAGGTATATTTTGCTACAAAGTTATACTCTTTTGTTTAAAGAATACTATAGTAACTTATCGAAGAGCAATGGTGATGTTTTTTCATAATATGATGCACAAAGAGATTGAGGTATATGTGGACGATATGATTGTAAAATCTCATAAAGATAAAAATCATGTCACCAACATCAAAAAGTTATTTGAGAGATTGAAAATTTTTTAACTAAAGCTGAACCCAGCCAAATGCATGTTCGGAGCTAAGTCAGAGAAGTTGCTAGGCTTTGTAGTCAGTAAAAAAAGGATTGAAGTTAGCCTAGACAAAATACGAGCTATTCAAAATTTGTCACCTCCAAGCACACCAAAAGAAGTTTGAGATTTTCTAGGTAGATTGAACTATATTTCTTGGTTCATTTCTCAGCTTACCTACAAGCGTGATCTTATTTTTAAGCTTTTTAGTAAAAATAACCTTAGTAGATGGAATGAAGAATGTCAAAAAACTTTTGATAAAGTCAAACAGTACTTGTCTAATCCTCTAGTATTGGTGCCACCTGTTCCAAGGAAACCTTTGATCTTATATCTAATAGTGTGTGAAAAATCAATGAGATGTGTGCTAGGACAATGAGATAAGTCTAGCCGAAAAGAGCAAGCTATCTACTATTTGACTAAGAAGTTCATAAAATATGAGTCCAAGTATTCTTCTTTAGAGAAAATATGTTATATATTAGCTTAGACTACTAAAAAGCTCAGACAGTATATGCTCTATCATACTACTTGCCTTATAATGAAACTGGATCCAATCAAATATATCTTTAAAAAACCTTTATTGTCTGAAAAAATTATGAGATGGTAAATGAAGCTCTCAGAATATGACATCGTATATGTGAGCCAAAAAGTAATAAAAAAAAGTGTTATAATTGAGTTTCTTGTAAATCATGCTATTAAAGATTATGAGCCAATGAGTTGGAATTTCAAGATAAAGATTTGATGGTTTTTTTTCAATTTGAGAAGGAAAGGCATGATGATAAGTGTTGGAGAATATACTTTAATGGAGTTACCAATGCCTTGGGACATGGAATTTGGGTAATTTTAATTTTTTTTAAAAGAACGCTATTATCCTATAACAACAAGGTTGAATTTCATTTGTACAAAAAACTTCGCTGAATATAAAGCCTATGTCATGGGTTTACAAGCTGCTATAAATAGAAAGATTAGAGTATTGAAAGTGTTTGGAGACTCAACTCTAGTTATATATCAGTTGAAAAGAGAATGACAGACGAGAGATTCAAAACTCATTCTATATCATAAGTATATCTTAGAGTTGATCAAGTAATTTGAAGACATTCAGTTTAATCATTTACCTTTTAAGGAGAATTTAATTGCCGATGCATTAACTACTCTAACAATAATGATCCAAATTAATAATAACACTAATATTCAGCTCATCAAGCTAAATGTCAAGGATATGTCAGCTCATTGTTCTAATATGGAGAAAAAAAAAAGATGGAAAACTATGGTATTATGACAATACATTTAGAATTAGCAATACCCAGGCCAAGCAACTGAAAATTATAAAATAGTCATCTAAAGACTAGCTATGAGTTTCTTCCAAGATAGTGATGTTCTATACAAAATGAGCCATGATCAAGTATTATTAAGATGTGTAAATGTGGTTGAGGTGAAAAATATTATTGAGGAGGTGCATGATGGGATATGTGAGGCACATGCAAATAGACATATGATAGTCAGATAGATCATGAGAGTCGAGTACTATTAGTTAATAATAGAGAGCGATTGGATTGATTATGCTTGAAAATGTAACAAGTACTAGGTCTATGCTAATAAGATCCATGCTCCACTTACTATTTTACATATTTTGGGCACCACTTTGTTCATTTTCCATGTGAGGCAAAGGTGTCATTTGTTTTATTACTCCAAAGGCTTTTAATAGGCATAGGTTCATTTTTATGATGATAAATTATTTCATGAAATGGGTAAAAGCAATTTCATTTAAAAGTGTGACATGATCTATAGTCTGCAAGTTCATAAAAAAGCAATCATTTGTAAATATGGATTTCTAGAAAGAATTATTTCAAATAATTCCAAAAACTTGAAGAGTAAGATAATGCAAGAAATATATATTTAGTACAAGATCAAACATCACGATTCGATGCCATACCATTTAAAAATGAATGGGGCAGTTGATGCAGCAAACAAGAACATGAAAAGAATTCTCGAAAAGATGACCAAAACCTATAAAGATTGGTATGAAAAGTTACCATTTACCCTTCATGCTTATCAAACATCAGTGCGTACTTCTATTGGGGCAACCTTATTTTTCTTGATTTATGGGATAAAAACTGTATTGTCAGTAAAAGTGAAAAATCCTTACGAGTCTTAAAGAAAGTTGGACTGAAAAAGTTGAATCAATTCGAGAGTGCTATAAGTAGTAAAATTTTATTAAAGAGAAGAAATTGACAACACTATGTTATAGTCAGCTATTTTAAAGAAAGATGATGAAGGCTCATGATAAAAAAGTTTGACTTCATTATTTTCGAAAAGAAGATTTGATTTTAAAAAGAATTTTTTCAAGCTAGCATAATAATAGAGAAAAGAGGACTCCAAATTGGGAAAGGCCATATGTTCTAAAAAGAACTTTTTCAAGCGGAGCATTAATATTAGCAGAGATAGATGAAAATGATTTGCCTAATCCTATAAATTCTGATGCTGTAAAGAAAAAAATAAGAAAAAAAAAGGAAAAGGAAAAATTAAATAGGAAAACTCAAATAAAAAATCTCAAAATGACGGTTTGAGTCAAAAAAGGTTCATCGAAGTTGAAAACCTAAAAAGGCAACTTAGATGGGAAGGGTACAACATAGAATTTGAGAATTTACTAGCATGGAGGCTAGCATGTTCTGATGAGCTCTAAGTTGTTAGGTGTATCAGGTGGTTAAGTTTTTAGGAAATATTTCAAGATATGTTATCATAATTATTTGATTGTTTATTTTGGGTGTTGTTACCCCATATCCACTTTTGTAACCATTTTTCTTTATTAATGGCCAATGTTGTTCTACCATTTTTTTAAGAGATATTTTGTTTTATTCCCTATGTCTTTCTTTTGATGACTATTTTTCATTTATTCCCAATCTATCCTTTGGCTTTTCCCTTTAATACCTTGCAATGGAAGAAATGTATGATTGCATTTTTACTTTTTAAAATTGAAATAATGATTGATAAATGAATAATAGCATGAAAAATTTTTACATTACCTTGGAAAGGTTGAGAGTGATAAAGGCAAATATGAAGTGTTTAGTTCTTATAAGGACATTGGAAATGGAGAAGAAAGATTTCTTTAAAAAGAGAATATGGGAATTAAATAAGAGGGATGATTGAAAATTGATTTGGTCTTAGTGCTTGAAGATTCAAGAGTTCGAGATCCAAAAGAAAGAGGCCCAAGAATCTGTGTAACATAATTGAAAAGATATTAACTAACATTTGCATGGCATGCATTGCATTTAGGAATGTCTAGTGCATAAATCTACGAAACAGGGATATTGCAAGATCTCACATAGAGAAAATAAATATGAAGACTTTTCAGTGAAGAAATTTCAAATTCTCATTTGAAAAGAAACCTATGAGGTAAGATTTTAATCCTTGAAAAAGTATCTTTCAAGAAAACCAATCATGGACAAGAAATATTTTTTTAAAAATTTTAAGGTTGTGAAACCTTTGTTCCAAGGAGTATTTTTCGATATTAGGAACAATTTGTAAGACCTCCAAGTATAATCTCCTAAAATTTCTTCAAACACGATCTATAAAACCTCTAGGCATGATTATTAAAAAAAGGTTTTGTTTAGAACAACTTTTATTTATTTTTCAAAAGTCATTGAGCCTCTATTTTATAGGAGCTGTATTTATTTCCCAAAAATCATTGAGGCTCTGTTTAAATGAGCCTTATTTATTTTCCAAAAGTTATAAAGCCTCTATTTAGAGGAACCTTATATATTTTTCAAAAGTTGTAAGCCTCTACTTATAAGAGTTTTTATGTTATTCAAAAAGTTTAAGTATCTATTTTAACAAGAGGTTAAAAAAAAGAAGAATAAGTGTGTCAAGTTGATTATTTGAACATGAGGGCTGTCCACATTTTTGCACAATTCTTGTTTCACAAAAAGTGCATAAAGAGGGATAACTATAGGCACTTAAATTTGTCTGGGGTTGTAACTATTTAATTTGTTTTATAAATAAATAAGGAAAAAGAAAAATCAGATGATTAAGTTTGTATGAAATTGTTTGTTTGGATTATAAAGTTTGAGTTGAACTTAATAGGGGAATTAAAGGGAAATTGAAACTCTGTTTGATATAGAGTTATCTTGGTTTGAACCTTATAAATATAAACCCAAATCAAGCAGTATGATACACAGTGAGATCAGCAAAAAAAGGCATATGCAAAAATCAAAGAAGAAAGTAGTATTTTTTTAGAGTTTTTTTTATAAAAATCTAAAATTTCTAGAGTTTGACAAAATTTTTCAATTTTTAGTGAAGATTCCAGCAAAGTTTAAACTTTCTAATGAGTTTTCCAAATTTCGGTGAAGATTTCGAAGTATTTTTTTAATTTTCGGTGAATATTTCGATGAAGTTTAAACTTTTTGGTGAGATTTTTAGATTTCAGTAAGGATTCCAGAATGTGACGATCGACGTTCATTAGTTTTTAGAGAGAGAATGAGAGAAAAAAACTGAAAAGAGAGAAGAGAAAAAAAAAACCTGAGATAAAAAATTTTGGCCCTTTTATACCTCACTAAAACAATGTCATTTTGACTTTTAATTTAGCTCAAGATTTTCATGTTTCCACCAACCCGACTTGACCCATAGCATGATCTGGTTAGCAACCCATTCCAACCATTGTCCCTCTAGCTGAGTTGAGCCGTGAGCCAAATCGTTCCAGCTACTCTCCCTTGCTACAACTGAGCCATATGCAACAACCGAGCCAAGCCAGTTCTTGTTTTGTTTTATTTATTTATTTGATTCTTTTTTAATTATTTTTTGCATGATTAAATTTTAGAAAAATTACAGAAAATTTTTTTAAAAATAGAATAAAATAAAACATTAATAAATTTTTTTAGAGTAAAAAATAATTATCCAATGATAAAATTTTTAGAAATTACAAAAGGTTAATTTCTATAAAATTCCTAGGTGAAAATTTTTTTTAAATTTGTCCCAAATGAAGAAAAATTTTTAAAAAAAATTTAGATAAAGTTTCAATAATAATAATTAATATTTATTTTTAAAAATTAAAAATAAAAATAAAAAACATAAATTTTAAAAAATTTTGGAATTAAAATTCTAATTACCGAATGATGAGATTTTTAGAAATTTTAAATGGTAAATTTTTTAAGAAATCTCTAAGTGAGGAATTTCTCTAAATTTGATCCAAATTGTAGAATAATTTATATAGAATTTCAATAAAAGTAATTGTATTCTTTTTCAAATAAAAAAATATAACTTAAAAATGTGGGGAAAAAATATTTCACAGTTATCCAATGATGAGAATTTTAGAAATTTCAAATGGTAAATTTCTTAAGAAATCTCTAGGTGAGAAATTTCTTTAAATTCAACCTAAATGGTGGAAGAATTTAAATCAAACTTCAAAAAATAATTATCATATTATTTTCTTTCCAAAAATATAAAAATATAAATAAAAATAAAAATAAATTTTGAGAATGAAATTCTTATTAATCACAAATGGATGATTATCAAAGATATTTATATGTGAAAAAATATTTCTAATTTTGGCCCAAATGGTGAAAGAATTAGATATGTTTTCAATAAAATAAAATTGATTAAGTTTTCTGACGATGAAGCTTCTTCAAGAAAATAAATACTTATGAGGTGAGAAAGTATTATTAAGAATCCTGCCAAATTGATGGAGAAATCTTAAAAATTATTTTCAATATTAAATTTAAGACCATTAGAATCAAAACGATAGGATAATTTAAAATAAAATGGTATTATTCTTTGGATGGGTATGTAGAGGTGTTATAACATTCCCTATATGTAACGAACTCCCAAACCATATTCTGATTAGTATTATTAAGAATTCTATCAAATTGATGGAGAAATCTTAAAAATTATTTTCAATATTAAATTTAAGATATTAGAATCAAAACCATAGAATAATTTAAAATAAAATGGTACTGTTCTTTGGATGGTCATGTAGGGGTGTTATAGCCTTTTTCATATGTAACCAACCTCCCAAACCATATTTTGATTAGTAGACCATAATCTATTTTTTAGGGATCTTAGTCAAGCTTAGGAGCTTCTTAAAATGATAGATTCATTAGGTGACTAATCACACTTAGATAAAATATTAGTGGTAACTCCTCTTGTTAAGTCTAGCTATAGATCTACGGTTCTATACATTATGATAGTATTTGATTAAAAGAATTACAAACATCATGTTTCTCAAAGTGAAAATGTAGTTTTCAATTTTAAGAAATTTGCTAATACTATGTTTTTGTAAGTGAAATCGTAATTTTAATTGGGAAAAATTTTTACTAACACTATTTTTTCTAAAGTATAAATGTAGTGTTTCATTGAAAATAATTATCAAATATAACATTTCTCAAATTAGAAATGTAATGTTTAGTCGATATTTTTAAACTTTTTTTCACGATTTGGGTCATTAGAAAACAATTCAACAAATAGAAAACAAACACTCAAGAGCAAAAACCTTATGTCTTCAACTCATTATCAAGTAGTAACCCCCGTATTCGTTGCCACCATTGCTATTGTCATTTTTGCCACTATCGATATAGGTAACAGTTATTTTCATGCTATTTGTCTTATATTATGAAACCAAAAGATATCAATAGAATCTATGTTTTAATGCTTTCAGGTTCATATTGCATTTACTAACTTTATTATGTTGTTTGCTTGATTTTTTCCTTACATTTAATTTATGTCATTCCATCAATTTGAGTTTATCATACTGTTGTTTCATGCATTATTAAGTTAACTTTATGATTTTAAGTTATTATATTGGTGAAAATATGTTTTTATATATTACTTTGCTTTAGTAGTTCATTCCATATTTGTTTATATAGATTAGTTAATATAATGGATCCTTAAGAACGCATGTCTATCTTAAGTGAACACAAAAAAAAATGTTCAGTTGATCAATCATTGTTCAAAAAAAGAAAAAGCAAGGGACAATCAAAGTTACTTGAACCAACTAAAAACAAAAAAAAAAAAATGTTGAATTTAATGCTGATGGCTAGCTTGTGTTAAGCGGTGCATCAAAGATGGCTAATCATATTGAATATTTTATTTGAAAGACAGTTTTTATTAACTATTACAGTTGAAAAAATGTTCTAGCGAATAAAAAATAGCATATATGAGAATTGATTTTGGTAAGTTACATTAATAAAATTAAAATTATTGATTGTTGATATTTATGGCTTACTGAATATAATTTGACTGCTTATTTAAATGTTTTAATTTATTATGTATAGGAATAGTTTGATATCCTAACTGAATATAAGAAGATTGTATTACAATATGTTGAGTTAAGATTCAGAGACTTTAAAGCAAATTGACTCGAAACTATATATTACTTAATGTTGACAATTATGAATTATTGGCTCATCTCCCAAGTATCTATTCATATGCAATTAGTGATGAAGAGTGGACAAAATTTATTTCAGCTCGGCTTATAGATGAATTTAGTATATGCATAACGATTTTCTTTTTCATGGATAATTATTGAAGTTAAGTTGTTTGCTTCATGTGTAATTAAAATTGTTTGTTTCATATGTTTTTGAATTTCTTGGTCACAAAAAACAAAAGATGCCTAACAAAAAATAAGGGATCAAAAGAAGTATCATTATCAAGTATAAAAAAAGGTTATGTAAATATCAAACATGAACTTGTAAGTATTTTTTATATTGATTATACAAATAGCTTTAGAAATATGAAATTCAATTATTTTCAAGTTTCAATTTTATATTTTTTATATACATACAGCAAACATTCGAATCAATCTCTAAAGTATCAAAATGTGATGTTTGAAAAAAAGCTCATGCTTCAAAAACTAGAGAGTATAGTGATGAAGTAATTGAACAAATGGTTAAAAAGATGATAAATTCATATTGAATTTATATTTTTTTGATACCTGTAACTATTTATGCATATTAATATATTATGTTTATATATGTAAGCGTTTTTGTTTTAGGATGACATAACTATGAGATGCATATCTAGTGTAATTGAAATACATGACAATGTGGATATGCTGACGTTAGCATTTGGTTCAAAAGAGAAACTCAACCGTGTTAAAGGTGTCGGGGGCTCTATCACTCCAACATATTATTTCAAAACAAAACCTAAATCCCATACGCCTAAGACTACTGCATATTTATCCGTAATAACTCAACAAAGAGAACAGATTGTTGAATTGGATGCAAAATTGGCAACTATGGAAATTAACACAATAGGTCAATCATTCATTGAGAATGAAGGAAATGAATTTGTGGATGAAGTTTTTTATTAATCTTCTTCCTCGATAATACATGTTTTGAATTAATTAATCCAATAATTTGTTAAGTGTCATTTACTTTTATATGAATATACTTTTATATGTATCAGGTTCTTGAGATCGAGATTATTGAAAATCCAATTGTTAAATCTTATATGCAAGCACTTGAAAATTATGCAAAGTAGAATTTGCTAATAGATCACAAATAAATGTGGAAATTAAGGATGGTCTATTTAATTACCAATTGATAATGTAGATAGGGCATAAGGAGAGTGTTAGGTTTTGTTTAATGATAGAGATATCAGTTTCAGAAATATTAGCATACATGAGGTTAGTTTACATATTCATTTATATATATATATGTTATGTAATATTCATATATAGTGTATACTAGTATTATAATTAATTTGTATTTATCATGCAGTCTCCTATACAAACATGTGAAGGAGAGACAAATCACCAATGCCTATAAATTCATTGACCCAAATTGTATATCACGTGTTGTAGGCAAAATAAGTGAGCGTGCATGTGCTTTGGCATTTGTAATAGAAAAAAAGGTATAATACTTTATCATTCCTTATAATCCTGGGTATGCGTTTATTATTTACTCTATTAATTATTTTATATTGGTTTAAATGAATGTGATAATTGTTAAAAATATTATATTCTTACATAAATTGGATGCTATGTATTTAAGGGTCATTGGCAATTGGTTGTTATTGAACATGAAAACTATAAGATTTTTTTTTTTTAATTTAGCACAAAATAACCCCAAACCATCTAAAAAACTAATAAATGTGACAAAGAGATATTTATCTTAGCTATATCAAATAATTTATGTTTTGTTTATGGCTTATTTATTAGTAAAGTATTAGGTTTACAATGACTTTTTTTTTGTTTTAGAGGATTGAATATTTATAATAAGAATAACATAATAAAGTGGGTTAAATTTGTCGTTTGTTTATTTTATTTTCTTCAATTGTTTAATGTTTAGTTAAAAGTACTTAACAACTTAACGATGATTTGTAGGTTCTTCATCAACTTGAAACTTTAGAGCGTGGGTATTACATCTTTCGTTTCATGTATGAAATAATTTGCAATGATCATATGTGCACACCAAATATAGTTAGCATAAATTTAAATTATAGCTATATGTTTTTATATTAAACACAATAATAAAATGCATATTGATTGATATTTATTCAAAAAAATTTAGTAGGTTGCAAAGGAAGTACTTATAATATAGGAATTTGATGAAATGCGTATCAAATGGTGTGATTATATATCCATATTTATACAGTAAAGACATAAAGACAAATCTACTTTTCCTTTTGTTGGTTTATATAAATTTGTATATTGATTTAAATTTAATATAAATCATTTGCATAAAATCCAAAATTTTTTTATTTATGATATATATATATATATTCATATGTAACTTTGTCCAAATTTGTATGTAATTCATGTCCAATTTCAACATATGTTTGATATATGTTAGTCTTGAATTGATATTTGCTTTGAAATGACAAAATAATATTGTTAAAAGTTGGAATAAATTGCTTTGAATTCAAAAAGAAAATTTCACCATCAATTCCTTTCATAAAAAATGATTGAGATCATAAACAAATTTTTTTCTCAATTTAAACATCTTTTTTACAAATTTGAGAAAGAGGGATTAATTCCCTTGTGATCAGGATTGATCTCCCTTATATAGAAAGAAGGATCGATCTTCTTGTGATCAAGATTGATCCATTTGGATAATATATCGATCTATTTTAGGGTTACAAAAATAGATTATATTATGTTTAAATGTTAGTTTATTATTTTTAATTTATTATCAACCATGTTTTGAGGGAAGAAAAATGAGTTTTTGAATGAATTTTACAAAATGTGATGTTTATAATGTGTTCAAACATTATGTTTTAAAGAAAAAAAGCTAGTATTTGTTTCCTTTTAAACTACCTTTTTTTAATGTAAAAATATAGTCTTCATTTACAAATATGGTTTTTGTGTTTCAAAAACTATGTTTCTAACATTAAAAACATATTTTTTATATATTTTTTACAATTAAAGACTATGTTTCTACTTATAAAAACATAATATTTGTTTTTCTACTTTAAAACATATTTTTTGTAAAATATTTTTCAATCAAGGACTCTATCTGTACATCCAGAAATGTAGTCTTCATAAAAATATATTTTTTTTCAATTAATGATTCTGTTTCTACTTTAAAAAACATATTTTGTGTAAAATTTTTTCAATCAAATATTATGTTTCTATCCCTAATCTAACTTTTTTATACCAAAAAAAAAAAACTTTCAACTCTTTTTAAACATAGACAATATCTATAAACAAATAATAAATAAATACAATAATCTTATAGTTTTTATCACTAAATCTAATCTAAATTCTTTAAAAGATATTAAGTTCTTGTCCCTAAATCAATGGTTCAAAACTTAAGAAGACAACTTTAATTCTTAGTATAGATTATAATTTAAAGAGTAAATTAAACAATATATTAGAAAAACAAAGAAATTCAATTGTCATTTAAAAATATAAACTATTTAAATATAAGAAAAATCATATGAAAGCAGTTTACATATGCTATATTACCAACATATATAATAATTGAATATTTATTTTTATTATGGTATCTTCAAATCATAGATAGTCAGAATCATAGTTGTTACTTTTAATATTAGGATCCTTATGAAGTTCAGTTTTGATATAATGATTTGACTTAAAAGTTGTATCATCAAGATAAATAACTTTGGTGGCCATATTTTTTTTCAGTGATTGATTCATTACGTTTTTATTATTTGGTCTTTAAAGAAGTCATACGATTTGCCTTTTTTTTTCAAACTATGAATATAAAAAGAATATATATGTACATACATCAAACAAATAGTTTGATTAATTTGTTTACATAAGAGATCATGTAAATAATATAAAAAAAGTTGAAAACACAAAAAGAAATTTTCTTTTGCAAAATTCTTTTTGTGGTTTTTAGAAAAATATAGAAATCACATTATATACCAGTAGAAATAAAACAAAAGTGAAGAAGATGGTGATGCTTAATGCAAATTAATTAAAGAGCAATAAAAAAAAGATAGGAAAAAAGTTAAACCTTTAAGTTGTAAAACATATGTAATAATTAATTTGTAAAAAGTTAAATAATGAAGATTTAGATGATCATTGAAAAAAGTTAATAAGTTTAAACTATTGTAAAGTAAATATAATTAAATGATAGATAAGGTTTAAAAGATAAGTAGTTGATAATTTTATACATCAAATTGTGGCTACTAAAAATTTTACACCAAAAAAATAAAAATAAAAAAGCAACAAAAACAGAAATCATAAGTAACTGTTGAAATATAAAAACTATATGGCCAAAAAGTCACATAACAGTTTAAAGAAAAAGTTAAAGTGGAATTGTCAACATTTTGCATATTTAAGTATGATGAGTAATTACATTGAATATTCCTTCTTCTACCATTTGAAAAACACAATGGTCATCTGAGTTTAAATGATTATCTATTGCAAATTTCTTTCAACCACTTAAAAAAGTTTTATTATGAGCAGAATACATGAATCGGATAGTCCAACCTATGCATTTTTTTAGTATCATCAAAATGACATCAAAATCATGTTGTATGAGGTATTTCTTGTCGAATGCATTAGGGTTATGTTATGGATAAAAAAGAATTAAAAAAGGTGAATCAAGAAAACATAAATAAGGGATTACAATTATTGAGGAACGTGTCATTTAAATATTTACATAATTCAATAATAAGAATTTGCACAATAAATATTTATATATGTTACATTACCAGTACATATGATGAGTGAATATTTGTCATCATCATAATACATTCAAATAATGGATATTGAGAACCCTCATTATTGTGTTCATTGTAAGCATTCCCATAAAAATCAATTTTCACATGACGATTTGATTCAGAACTTGAATCATCAATACAAATAATTTGTGCAACACTTAGTTCTTTTTTCACTGATTCGTTAAGCTCTACTTGTTTACTCTTTAAAGAGGACAACCAATTTATTCATTATTTTTTAGCTATGAGAATAAAAAATGAAGGTGAAAAAGATAATATAACTTGACTATATAATTTATGAAGAAGACACATTTTAAATGAAAGTATTACACATTCTTTTTAGAAGGATATCTTTTGTGATGATGGTACCAGATGCAACATATAGGAAAAGATAAAATGTGCAATCATTGCATTACATTAGAGTAAATAGATCATCACATTGCAAAAAGTGTGCATGCACATGTATTTTTCATCTATTTTTGAAATATAATTGACCATCGATGTTAATAAAATCTACTTTGAATTTATTATGAGCAAACTTGTAAGACACACAATCATAGGAGTTATGATATGGGATAGTTAAGTTTCCATGCAGACTTTGAAAGTTTCTGCAATAATAACATTGGTTCACAGTTAATTTTTAATAAAAATTTAAACAGAAAGCAACAAATATAAAAAGTAAATAAATTTGAGTTTTTTTAGTTATAAATATACATTGTGAGATAAAATTAAGAATTGCACATAAAATGCAAAGTAAGAATGCATTTTTTTTATATAAACTATTTGTATGTAAAAATATACAAAGTTTTATGTACCAACATTAAAACAATGGCACCATAATAGTGATCAATCAATAGTTAACTAAAATTTTTTTTATATGTCATGTAAAATGGAATAAAACAATCATAAAAGATTGACATATATATATATATATGGCATATATAAAACAAAAAAATTAAATGATCTAGCTAACTGAGCCTATAAATAATAAAAATTTAATTATATATTTCAATAGCAGAAAATTAAAAAATATATAAAGATAATAAAAGCAATTTAAAAACTACATATGACATTGCCTTGCTTTCAAATGTAACTATGAATAATACAAGGATAAACAAATTCATTTGCATTGTTAGTTAATAAAAAGCATAAATAAGAAACAAAAGAAAACTATAGCAGAGTATCAAATGGAAACCCTAAGTAAAAGTATCATGCAAAAAAAAAATTAAATTATATACACTTTTATAAAATTGCAATAATTATAAATATAAAAAATATAAAATATACAAAGAAACAATAAAAATGAAATAATTTTTAACACCATGAAATCTTCGATAAAATCTTTGGGATCCAAAATCTTGAAAAATGGTGGAACATAATCAATGTTCCTAAGCTTTTGATTAAGGGGATGATTTTGGTTAGCCATATTTAGGTGAAACGATGGTACTTTAGAAGTTTGTATTTGTTGTTGAATTTGAAAGAATTTACTTTTAAGGTTTTATAATTTTTGAAATAAGAGTTCAGATGGTGTTAAAAAATAAAAACATTAGAAATGTCTAAGATCTTTTTTTTTTTGGTGTCATTTCATCTTTTTTTTTTGGCTTAAATTGAGTTGATAATGTTGGGTTTTAAATTAGATAATATTTTATGGGTTTGATTTGAATGTGGATTATATTATAATAGATGTATTTTTAATAAAATTATTTTTTTGTTAAATTAAACGTAAATTACTTTTACGTTATCATTATTTATTTTTTAAAAGAAGACTATTTTACTCAAATGTACACCATTTTAAAAATCTAATAAAATTAAATTTGAAAAAGGAAAAAATAATGGTAGATATATGTTTTATATGATAAAATGTTAAGTATAACTATTAATATAATTTTATAAAGGATATTTTTAATAACAATATATACTTGTTTTAGAAATTCTTTTTATGAGTGATAGTAATATATTTTACAGTAATTACGAACACAAATGTATAAAATATTATATACTATGAAATATAAATGGTTTGAATTGCAAATGTTAATTAAAATGTTAATATTAATACAATTGTATCAATAATATATGTTTTGAATAGTAAAATTTGATGAGTGAAAAAAGAAAAAATTTTACAAAACATACATTTGTGAAAATTGATATGTAGTATTTTATTAAATAAAATTTATAAAGACTATATTTGTGTATGTATAAATATAGTCTTTGATTGAAAGATAAATTTTACAAAGATCACTTTTTTAAAAGTGAAAACCTACTGTTTAATTAAAAAAATACAAATGCTATGTTTTCGTAAGTAGAAACTTGATTTTTAATTGAAAACACAAATAATGATGCTCTATGGTTACTTATAAGTTTTAAATAAGTCTAACGAAAGTAGGAACATCTATTAAACTACAATAGAAAAAAGGTTTTACAAAATGAGAAAATAAATTTTTTCATAGTTGGTCAGTGCAGTAGATGAAAACATTAAACTTGCGTGATGAAACCTTATGAAATATACATTGATCACCAGGATTTAGGTGGTTATTAATAGCAAAATTATGCCAACCACCTAAGAAAGCTTTGTTGTTGCTTGTGTAGATATAATGGACAGATCATTCCTTTAGATCTTTTTTCACGTTGTCATTGTTGTCAACTAGGAGTTTTGGTTCATGTTCTGATAGAGCAAGAATGAGGTTAATTGGATGGTTTGAAAGATACTATTTAACAAATGCTGCAGGAACATGCTGTACAAAAGATTGCATTGTTATCAATTCGATATATTAATTAGGTAAACTGAAGCATTACATTTTTCTA
Organism: Durio zibethinus; assembly: GCF_002303985.1. The sequence continues at coordinate 26,469,552 of NW_019168048.1, read as the reverse complement.
TATCTATAATTCATATTATTAATATATACATATAATGAGATTGACTGCAAGGATTGAAGTATAACAACATTTTTTTTTATCAAAATGTAAGATATTTGAACATTTGTTGTGGTCAATATACATTAAAAGAATGGAAGTTGATTGTTTGAGTTTGAATTTGAACTTAAGTCTTTAATTTTGATATCTAAAAAAGATGGTTGTTGTCGTCTTTTTGTAACAATAAAACAGAAAATTTAATCACTTATTTTGGGTTACATTATATGTTTTGAGTTATAATATATATGAGTCTTAGTAAACAAGATTATACATTTCTTTTTTTGGATATCAATATGTGTAAGCAGAGTAGCAGTTCTTCCATATAGGTAAATATAAAATGTATCATCATGATTAGACTTGAAAAATGAGAAAATTACTATATTCAACATTGTGGGCAATGGTGAAGTTTTTTCATCTATTCCTCAAGTAAATGTTACGAATCAAATCCATTGTAAAAGGAATTGATATTAATCCTCAGGTATGTGGCTATTGGAGTTTGAATATCTTACATATATCGAGTTACAAACATTCTTGGCAGACACTAAGAATACACAAATATATCAAAGAAACACATATGAGCACAAAAGAATAAATAGTTTTGATATTGTTTAAAAAGTAATTTTACAGTAATTACATAGGTATATAACAAATATATATATATATATATGCAAGTAGAGTTTTCACATGTTAAATACATAGATTCAAAAGAAAAAATAGATGGATTTATGACATTGAAAAAAAATTTACAAACACTAGTAGATTTTTTATACATTTATAACTTATTATTCAATGAAAGGTAAAAAATAGAATGTACTTGTTTAGTATATCTTTATGTAGTTGTTCTTATAACATTTGTTAAATACCAGCAAATACTATTAACTTACAATTAAATTTAGATAACTAAATTAAAAGAGATTACTACGGTGTAAACATTAGTTGTGCATTATGTACGCATGTTGTTGTATGAAATAGATTGTTTCTTTTATTATTACAGCAACTGAAAACTTAAATAAACATTTGAAAAAAAAAAAAGGAATGGCAATCATAAAAACTAAATATGGTGTAAATATTTCAATACATGCATATATTTTTTTTTAATTTTTTTATCTGAAAGTTTAAAAGTTTTGAAAGAAGTTACCATTGAACCTCTTGAAATACAAGATGGAAGCATAACTTTGAATAACTGTGGAATGTTATATGATATGGGAGTGTTTGGGTTGACTAATTCTTCTTGATTGGCCATGTTATGGTATAAATCTTTGGACAAAAAGTCAATGGTTGGTTTGAATAATTGAAAAAAGTAAGAATAAAATGAAGTGACTCTAGGTTTATGAATGAAGACTTTAAGTTTATAGAGTTTCTTTAAAGAGGAAAAGATACATAAGTTGTTAATAGTTTGGATTTGGGCTTTAGAACAATTTTAAAAAGTTTAATATTACATTGTTGGTTTTGTTATATAATTAAGAGTTAAAATAGCATCACTTAAGTCTCAAATAATATTATAATTGTTTTACAAAAAAAATTTACAATCACCACATTTCTGTAAGTAGAAATATAGTTTTTGATTGAAAGAGAAATTTACAAAAACTATATTTATGAAAATTGATATGTAGTCTTTGTTTGAAAAAAAAAACTTATAAAAACTACATTTGTTTATGTATAAATGTAATTTTTTTTATTAAAAAAATTATCAACACCATGTTTTTTAAGTCAAAACATAATATTTAATTGAAAAAAAATTGTAAATACTATGATTTTGTAAATAAAAATGTAGTTTTCAATTTGGAAAATTTTTTTACAAAACCTATGTTTTTCAAAGTATAAACATAGCTTTTAATTAAAATAAAAAATTAGTGAAAACTATGTTTTTCAAATTAGAAACAAAGTCTTCAATTGGTGTTTTTAAACTTATTTTTAAGGTTTTGATCTTTAAAAAATCAGTTAACAAACTAAAAACAAAAATCGTATGCCATCAACTCACGTCTGAATAGTAAACACTGCTTTTGTTACCATCGTCATTGACACAATCATTATTGTCATTTTTGTTGTTGTTGTTTCAGGTAACAATTAATTTCATGTAAGTTGGCCTATGTTGTGAAATGAAAAAAAAAATCAAAAGATTTCATGTTTCGATGCTTTGAAGTTTATATTGCATTTCACTAACTTAATTATGTTGTTCACTTGATTTTTTCCTCTTATTTAGCCTATGTCATTCCATTTATTTGAATTTATCATATTATCATATTTCATGCATTATTAAATTAAATTTACCATTGTAAGTTATTATCTTGGTGTAATTATGTTTTTATATGTTATTTTGCTTAAGTAGTTCATTGTATATTTATTTATATAGATTGTTTAACATAATGAATTCTGAAAAACACATTTGCACTTCAATGCAACATAAAGAAGAAAGTTTAGTTGAAATACCATCTTTGAAAAAAAAAGAAAAGGTAGAAGATGACCCAAGGAAGAGAAAATATATTGAATTCAATGTTGATGGCCAATCTGTGTTATGTGGTGCATCCAAGACAGCTAACCACATTGGATGTCTCATCAGAAAGACAATATCCATTAACTACAATACTTTGATGGATATTCCAATGGATAAAAAAAACCACATATGGGAATCAATTATGATAAATTATATTAGTAAAGTTGAAATTGTTCATTGTTCATGGTTATTGGTTATTAAATATAGTTAGATTGCCTTGTTCAAATGTTTTAATTTATTCTTTATAGGAACAATTTGACGTTCCAACTCAAAATAAAAAAGTTATATTATAATCTGGTAGACTAAAATTTAGAAACTTTAAAGGCAGATTGATTCGAAAGTATATATTATCTTACGTTGACAACTCTAAATTGTTGGCTCATCCTCCAACCATATATTCAAATGTAATTACTGATATAGAGTGGACAAAGTTTGTTTTAGCTTGATTGTCAGATGAATTTAGTATATGTATAACAATAATTTATTTATGGATAATTATTGAAGTTGAGTTATTAAAATTGGTTGTTTTATATGTCTTTGAATTTGTTGGTTATAGAAAATAAAAGAGTCAAACAAAAAATAAAGGCCCAAAAAAAATCACCATCAAGCATAAAAAAAAAGGATATACCAATATCCAATATGAACTTGCAAGTATTTTTTATTATGTATTATTCACATGGTTTTAGGAATATAATATTTAATAACTTTAAAGTTTCAAATTTCTATTTTTATATGGATATAAGAAATATCTGGATCAAGCAATGAAGTATCTAGATGGGATGTTTAGAAAAAAGTACATATATCAAAAACTAGAGAGTATATGATGAAGCAATCGAAGAAATAGTTTAAAAGATGATAAATTCATATTGCATTTATATATTGTTTGATACTACTAGTTATTTGTACATGTTAATAGATTGTGTTTATTTATGTAATATTTTGTGTTGTAGGACAATATAGCTATGAGCTACACATTAGGTAAAATTCAAATTGGTGACGTTGATATGTTCACATTAACTTTTGGTTCAAAAAAAATACTTGGTTGTGTTAAAGGTATCAAGGGCTTTGTTACTCTAATAGGTTATTTCAAAACAAAACTTAATCCCGCACATCTAAGATTGCTGAATATTTATCAATAATAGCTTAGCAAAATCAACAAATTGCTAACTTGGAAGCAATATTGACTACCATAGGTACTAACACAACGGGTCAATCATTTATCGAGGATGTGGGAAATGAATTGGTGGTGAAGTTTTTGACCATTCTTCCTCTCAAGTAATACATATTCTAAACTAATTAATTCAATTATTTGTTAAGCATGATTTAATTTTATATTAATACACTTTTGTATGTAACAAGTTTTTGAAACTGAGTTAATTCAAATTCCACCTATAAAGTCTACCATGCAAATGTTTCATAATTATCCAAAGCATAATTTACTTGATGGATCGAAAATAAACATAGAAATCGAAGATGGATTATTTAATTATCAATCGATGACATGGATTGGTCAAGAGAAGATTATCGAATTTTGTTTAATAATAGAGATATCAATTACTGAAGTATTGGCATACACGAAGTTAGCTTATTTTTTTGTTTAAATATATATATTACCTAAAATTTATATATAGTGAATAATAGTGTTATAATTAATTAATTTATATTTATCATGCAGTCTCCTCTACAAACACATGAAAGAGAGAGAGAAATTACCAATGCATATAGATTCATTGACCCAAATCATATATTAAGTGCTATAGGCAAAGTTAGTGAGCATGCAATTGCTTGGGCATCTACAATGAAAAGAGAGGCACAATACTTTATCACACCTTATAATCTTGGGTATGTGTTTATTATTTACTTTATTAATTATTTTATAGTCATTTAGACAGATCAGATAATCGTTAGTAACATTACATTCTTACATTGATCTTGATGTTATTTATTCATGGGTCATTGGTAATTAGTAGTGATTGAATATGCAACCTATCAGTTTTATTTTATTTTATTGATTTAGGACAAGGTAACTCAAAACCATCACAAAAACTAACAAATATGATAAAAAGGTATATATCTTAGTTATATCAAATAATTTATATTTTGTTTATAATTTATTTATTAGTAAAATGTTAGGTTTACAATTTTTTTTCTTTAAAGGGATTGAATATTTGTAAAAAAAATAAGAAAGTAAAGTGTGTTATATTTGCAGTAAGTTTGTTTATTCTATTTCTTTCAATTATTTAGAATTTAGTTAAAAGCACTTGATAACTGACTTGATATCTGATAATGATTTCTAGGTTCCTTATTAACCAAGAACCTTAGAATATAAATATTATATTCTTCGTTTTATGAAAGAAATAATTTGCAACAATCTAATAAGCACATCAAATGAGGTTAGCATAAATTTAAAAGATAGATACATAGTTCTATATAAAACACAATAACAAAATGCATATTTATTAACATTCATTAATTTTTTTTTTAAATAGGTTGGAAAAAAAGTGTTCATAAAAGAAAAAATAGATTGTCATAACGTCTAGGTTGGAAAAACTTACCCATTAGACACAAAATTTATGGAGTTACCATCAATCTTTTTTAGTTAAGTGTGATTAGTCACCTACATGAATCCATCCTTTTTAAGGTTATCCTAAATGTAAACTAAGGATTCTTAAAAAGAATATATTCTTATCTATATCAATATAACTAAAGTTCGTTAGTCGGTTATGTGTTGAGAAGGTATTAGCAGCCCTTTACAACCAAAATTATTACCAAATTAATTATGTGCTATCTTATCTAAGCCTTAATCAATAATGTTTTATCATGCACTTAAATCAATTTCAATCCTTTTATTTATTTACACAAAATGTTAATACAAAAATTCCATCAAGAACCAAATCTTGAATCATGTAATAATAAGAAATATCATGGCAAAAATATCATGCCAAACTTATCATGCAATGCAATAAATCATACAATAAATATAAAATATCATACCATGCAATAAATCATGCAATGAATATAAAACCATACCATATAATAAATATAATAATATAAAAAATAAATATTCAAAAATATCATGCAAAATTATAAATATCATGCAATAATTATCATGCAAATAGATACCAATAAATATATTAATAATCATACAATTAAATATATAATTATGTAATTAAATATATAATCATATAATTAAATATATAACCATGCAAATAATAATTAATCATGCAAATATAAATACATAATCAGGCAATTAATATATAATTATGCAAATAACAATATCATGCAAGTAATAATACAAATCATGCAAAAGTAAGTACTATAAAAACTAAATTCATAACTAATAAAATCTTACCAATTTTTTTCCTTATTTTTTCTCATCACAATTAAATTTAATCAAACAATAAATAATAAAGAAACAGAAAAAAAATAAATAAATAAAAGAAAGAGAAAATAGGAAAATAGAAAAACAGAAAAAAATTAAAAATCAAAATTAAAAAAAAAAGAAAAGAAAAGTGGAACCGTGCGATTTGAGTAGGGTTTTACCAGCCAAATTTTGCATAATCTGACACTAAAAAATTCAAGTATTCCTAAAAAATTCAATGAACCCAAAAATTGACTGTTGTGAATCCTGCCGAAATCTTCAAACTCCCATTGAAAAATTCAACAGAAATCCAAAAATTTTTAAAAATTCAAACAAATTCAATCCAATCCCAATAAACTCTAGAAATCGACAGAAATTCCATAAATTCAATTTAAGCTCCATAAAAACCCAAAATCAAGAAAATCAAACTCAAATAACCAGGTTAGAAATCAAACAAATCAAGAAGCCAAAAACCCAAATTCAAAACAAAGATTAAGCCAAAAGATCCAGAATTCCAGAAAAAGCCCAAAGCTTGAAACAAAAATCCCAAAAAAATTTTTATTGCAGTTGATTGCTTGAACTTTTTACTGCTTGTTTCGATTGCTTTTTATTTGATTGCCCCTTCTTGCTTGATTACTAATTAGGTTCTTTTATAGGGTCAAATCCCACTTCAATTAGGACGAGTCCAAAGGTCCTCGGCGTTGATTCAAGTAAGATTCTACTACAGTGGAGAACAACATATAAGGTAACTACAGTTTATTAGCTTGAAAAGCACCTAGTGATGATCATGATAACTACGATATTCAATTTCATCAACTCTTTCCCTAATCCAAGCCATAAGATCCTACTTTCCCATTTGAAACAATTCTTCCAAGGTAAAATTGCAAATTGGTCCAAGAAAAGATCATACAATAAAATTATCCTTTGTTCAAAACCATATTGAGTGCAGATATTACATATTAGGCCTCCTTAGGCCTGAGAAGTATAAGCCTACCAACTGTCATGAGATGATTCTACCAAAATTGACTGATTATTTTAACCATTAAAGAAAATCTAGATTGTTGAAAGCAAATTATAGCTACTTGATGTCCAGTAAATGATACCTTTTTTCATGACTACAAGCTAATTCTCGTCTTCCGGATCTTGCTTGAACGTGAAGTTTCCAGGTGTTGGATCTTCTTCACTGGTCCATGAAGTTAGAGCAAAATTTATATCCATCTTCATTCCAAAAGGAAATGTATCTGTTGGGTGGTCAAAGCTTTGCCATAGAATTTTTTCCCACAATCGATAATCAAACAGAATTTAAGTTACCAGTATCATTGAGCATAGCCACAGGGTCCGAAAGTTTAAGCCTAAGCTATGTAGACCAATAATGCTTCCCTTTCTCATTGGATAACTTATGGTCGCCATCCGCAATAGATAAAACTCCAGTTTTATCTGAATGTGGTTTTCTACTATTAGCAACCCAAACAACCGTTTGTGGCTTGGAGATGTACCATATCCCTACGTATCTCTTCACATTAGAGCTTCTGGATGGGTCAAAGAACCCCAGCTCAAATATGTTTCCAGCTGAAACAAGTTTGTCCATCAACTAGGCTACTTTTTATTGTTATATTATCTCTAGCAGAGCAGCCATGAGGAGAAGACAACATGAAAATTGTATAGCAACATAAGATGTGGACTACTGACCACCTAGAAATTCTTCTCATCTTCTGTGGAACGTAATTTTTCTGCATACCATCACTCTAAAAGTGTACTAACAATGAAAATTTCTTCTTTACCGGAGGTTGGATGCATGATTAAATAAAATTCACCATCATTTCCTTCTTTTATGTCCAATCACTTCCACTTTGACAAATAAAAAACCATGCCACACTGTCTTTTTTCCAGATTTTATACATAAATGTCATCAACTATTTATGTCATTTATTTATTAATTAAACTCAATTATCTTATTTTGTATTCCTCCTTGATGAAGTAAGATATTGTACTACAAAACTTTTGAATCTTGTGTTGTTTGAACGAGTAAAGTTCTATAAAAAGGAGAAATAAGATAAAAATGTGCTATTTAAAGCCTTCAAAATTCTTAAAAGGCCTTTGTCAAATCTTCATTTGGGATTGTTTCCTGTTTTATATTTTTTTTTTCAGTTTTCAAAATTTTTGTTTTTGTTTTATTTTGTTTTGTTTTCAAATTTTTGAAAATGTACAACATGTTTGGCAAGTAATATTATATCTTAAAAACAAATACAATTGTTTCGAATATAATATTTAATAAACAAAATAAAATTTTGAAATTCAATAAAAGTAATATTTTATTTATAAAAAACAATTATATTTCAAAAATAATATAATTTAAATACTATTATTTTATAATTTTTTATATTTGAATAGGAAATATTGATTCAATTAATTTCTAAAAATAATAATTATATAAATTATTAAATATAATTATTTAATATTATATTTTCTTACATAACAATACGAAGTAATATAATTCTAATATTGAAATAAATATTAATTTATTATATAAATATTAAATATTTAAATATTATATAACATTTAAATAAATATTATATATTGTACATTAAGCAATATTTTATTTTTAAAATTTAATTAAATATTTAATATTATATTTAACGTTACATAATATTTAATTAGATATTATATAATAGTAAATATTTAATATTTATATAATATAAAATATTTAATTAAAATTTAATATAATATTCAATAGTTAATATTATAATTATTAAATATTTAATGTTAAATTATTGGGTAAAGTGCATCTGTAATATCAAATCTTTATTTCAGTTAATTTCATTTTGATCTCCAAACTTTAAATTGTTCCATAATAGTCCCAAACTTTTTAAAATGGTGTCAATTTGGAGTTTGATCAAATTTTACAAGAAAATAACAATTAAGGTAATAGATTTAAAATTATTACTCTTCGCTATAATACTAAAATGTATTTATTAAAAATAAATAAAACTTCTACAATTTTTAAGAATGAAACAGAACTATAATTTTATCTTTAATTTTAAAAATTCGACTTAAAATCTGGATAAAATATAGTAATTTAGTTTCATTCATAATAATATATAAAAATTTTATTTCTTTCCCAATAAATACATTTTGGTATCATAGCAACGAGTAATAATTTTGAGTCCAACAATTTTATTTCTTTTTTTTATTTTAGCAAATTTATTTTCCCTATATTTATAAATTTTGATAAAAATATAAAGTTAAATTTTACTAAAAATAAAGCTAGATATTTAAAAAAAAAAGAAAGAAATAAACATACCAAATGATATTTTAACACTTAACTAAATAGAAGTAAATAATAATTAATAATCCCACAAAGTATTTTTGTTAATTGTTATTAATATAACTAGTATAATTTGAAACTCTCTAAAACTATGTCATATTAACACAACTAACTTATTTATTATTATAATCTCTTATGTAAATCTTTTATTAAAAATAATTCATTCAAAATCACTTAGCAAATGAGTATAATTCCTTTATTGTTTAAGTTTAAAATTAAAGTTAGAACATAAACTTTATTAATTAAATCTTTTAGTATATACAAACTTTTTATGTTCTTTTTTTTTTTAAAGTAAATATCAACCACACGAGAGTTGAAATTATTTTGGTATGTTTCAAATTTTTTTGTTGAAAATAATTTCTAACTTTAGTTTTAATACAATTTATTTTTATATATTTAACAAAATTTGTAAATATTGGGAAAATTAAATTTAATAAAATAAAATAAAGAAATGAAATGAAATAAAATCATGGAAATGAACCCATAATTATTATTGTTTGCTATCATATCAAAATGTATTTATTAGAAAAAAATAAAATTTTATAATTTTTACAAAAGAAAGTAAAGCACAAGTTTGCCCCTAATTTTAACTTAAAATTTTAAAATCAAGGGCAAAAATGATATTTTTATTTCCTTCTAAAAAATTTTACAAATTTTTTTCTAATAAATACATTTAAATTATTTGTGTATGTTTCATTTCTTTCCTTTTTGTTAAAAATAATTTCTAGATTTTTTATATAGGATTTTATTTTATGTTTTTATCAAAATTTGTAAATATTGAAAAAATAATATTTAATAAATTAAAATAAAGAAATTAAACAAATTGGGATAATTGATCCAAAATTATTACTCTTTGCTATCATATCAAAATGTATTTATTAATTATAAAAGAAATAAACTTTTATAATTATTACGAAGGAAAGTAAATTATCATTTTATCCCTTATTTTAAATTGAATTTCTAAAACAATGGAAAAAATGTATTTCATTCTTCAAAATTTTAAAAGTTTTATTCATTTTTTAATAAATATATTTTAGTATGTATTAAAGAATAATAATTCTAAATTTATAATCTTAAGTTGTAATTCTCTTGCAAAATTTGATCAACTGGCTATTTTGACACAATTTTAAAGTTGGGGATTACCATGAAATAATTTAAAATTTAGAGATCAAAATGTAACTCAAATGAAAATTTTGGACTTCAAGTACACTTTGCCCTATGTTGTTTAATAGGACTAGTCATGTAATATTCATTATTATATGTTAATTATGAATTATTAAAATTTTAATAAATTTTTTAATTTATTACTTATATTAACTTTTATAATATTTTATTTATAAATTAATCAATTATATTTTAATTTTTATTATGAAAATATATACAACATTTTATTAGTATACAAACTTACTTATGAATAGTGTCAAATTTTAAAATATATTTTCAAAAACAACAAAACAAAAAAAAATGTTACTTTCAACAATTTAAAAAAATTTTATTTTTATTTTCGTTTTTGTTTTTTATTTTCAAAAAAAGTTATCAGACATAATTTTGTACTGTTGTTTTCAAAAAATTAAAACTAAAAAACAAAATCAACATCAAACACCTGAGTCGTGGAGTTAAAAGGAAAAATAATCTTGGAGTAATATGCTAATTCTCCTCTTATTAAAGTTTATAACGACATAAATTGAATCGAATCAAATTTAATTTAATTATTTTAATAATTTATAAGATTATAAATTTTTAAATTTAAATTTAAATAAATTTTTTATATAATTTGATTTATTTTGAATTAAATTTTATCGGTTTAATTTATTAATTTTTTATATTAATTTTTTATTATTTTAATATAAATATTTAATATTTTTAAATATATTTAAATATAAAATAATTATTTTATTTGTAAAAATTTAATAAATATATATAAACTAATAAAAATATAATTTTATTTAATTTTTAATCAAAAATTTAATATATATTTTTAATATCTAAATTTAATTCGAATAAAATAAAAAAAAATTGATTTAAATTGAATGAAATACTTCGAATCTTTTTTTCCCTCACCCTACTGCCGATGGGGATCAATGCATTCTGGCAAACTTGCAAAAATGACCTCGTCCATATTGTCCTGCTCTGGCTTTCCAATGGTCCCTACCTATTATTATTATAATTTCCCTCCGCTCTCTTTCTGGGAGGACTCGTGAATATGATTGCTCGTGTATCCTTGGTATATTATAATATCCATCCGTTCTCTTGCGTGTTAGAAACAGATTCTGCGAGAAATAGTAATATTATATCAACAACTCTGGCCACCATTGACACTTTGATGTCACGTCACTCTGCCCTTGGTTTACTTCTTCAGAGTTTATATTACTTTATATTAAAAAATTTTTAAAATTTCAAATGTTGGCATTTGTCTTTGTTTATTGTGATTGGGGTATTTATTAGGTTTTTAATTTTAATTTTTGAATATGGATCTTATTTTTATGAAAAGAAATTTTATATATGTGCCATATTAGAGGATTTTATATTATTTGATTTTAATTTTTTATTATGTGTGATAAATATTCTAAAATTCTCTAAATAATTCATTAAAAAACCTTTGGACAATTCTAAAAAAATCGTATTCTCTTATTCGTTGTAAACTCTTCATGTATACGCTTAATTATTATTAGCTCTTTAAGAAATGTGTAAAAATAGATTAAAAAAAAAAGTCTTCTAATGCATTTGATTATTGTTCTTTAAGATTTATGATAAAATATTTAATTTTTTTAAATTTTTAATTTATTTTTAAACATTTTACCTTGTTACGTGTTTGACTAAAAAAAATATTACACGCTTAAATTTTTTTGAATATGATGTTAATGATATGTTAATTAATTTAATATTATTTTTAGATTAAGGTGAAAGGAAAAAAAGGAAAATTAAAAAAATAAAGTAATGAAAATTAAAAAGTTATTTCTTTATTTGGATAAATTTTTATTTTTTAAAAAAGAAAAGATAAAAAAACTAAATAATTTTTTATTTTTCTTGTAATTTTTATTTTTTTAATATCTCAATTTGAGAGAAAAGCTAAAAAAAAAGAAAATTGAAAAAATTTTATTTTTATAAAATGATTATTATATCTATATTTTTATTATGATATTAAATTTAATTATATATAGACATTTCTTACAAAAATAATTTTTTTGAGTATTTTATATAATATTATAATTTATAAATATTTTATATGTTTTCGAGTCTTAACAACAAAATAAATCAAATTATTGTCAAAATAAATTAAAAAACTTAATTAAATATAAAATTAAGAATAAATCAATAATTAATTAATATATCTTACTGTATTAAATTAATATGCTCAATTTTAATTAGAAAGATTTGTTTATACAAATTATGTAGTATAAAAAATATATCTGTATATTATATGTTATTTTATAAAAAAATATTATAATTAGAAAAAAAATTATAAAAAATTATTTTTTTGCTATTTATTCAAATAATAATTATTAAAATTCATTTATTTTTTTATTAATTATGATTATCCAAATAAAGAGTACATGTATCATTTTCTTTTTTAAAAAATTTTTTTTATTAATATTTATTCAAATATAACATAACAAATAATCGACAATTCCACTATAGATTTAGTTTGCTTATATGTTTATTTCAATACCATCCAGTGAATTTTTTGTGCGATAGTAATATAATTCTCAATGTTTCATAATTATCATTAACTCAATTTATATTTATTATTAATTTTTAATTAATGTACTCATATAAGTTGATTAACCAAAGCCGGGTAACATACCAATTGTATATAAAAGAAGCCTCGGTTAAGACTTAAGACCAAGCCTTCGTTACACATTGTTTTATAAGCTCAACATCGTAATCGCTACCACTTGAAAACAAAAATAACTCATGGTTAACGTTGACGTATCCGACTGTCTCCTAGCTGAATCACTTTTGTAAAACCTTCATGCTATAATTTGTATATTTGTGTTTAATAAATTTATGTTTAACATATATAACGTATGAAATTATTGATACGCTTATGTTAAATATAAAATATATTTTTTATTTTAATTAAATATAAAATATATATTTTTAAAAATTCTAAAGTATATATCACTTATATATTTTATCATTATCATTTAATTTAAAGTTATTAGATTACGTTTAGCACCTAAAATTAGTTAAAAGATAAGACATTAATTATTTTAATACGTGTTTGTTATACATTTAAATAAAAAAATTAAATTATTGAAAAAATTAGATATTTTATACTAATTGAATAATTTTATCTTTTAAAAAAGTAGTGGATTGTTTTCAATATATAGAATTAAATTATTTATCAAAATTTTTAAATAATAAAATTTCTATTTTATCCTTAAATTTAAAAATCTAAATTTAAATTATCAAATATTTAAAAATATTTTTCACTCTCTAAGTTTTTTTCGATGGAGAAAACCCATTTATTTTCAACGAAAAAAGACTCTATTTCTCAAATCTTCCAACTTTGCTAATTTGTAATTTGAAATTTTTTTAATTAAAAAGTTTGTAATTAAAACTTTGATATTTTTTAAACTATAAGCTATAAACTTTTTAATAATTTCTAATATAAAATAATATATAATTTTATTTGAATTTATATTTTTTTATTATTTATTTGATGTTTCTATTTGTTTGTTATGAGTATTTTTTAAGTCCAAATTATTGAAAAAATTTATCAATTAAAAATGTATTTGGGCAACTTTTAATTAATTGATAGATAATCTCTAAAAAAAATAATTGAAAAATTATATCACTTGTGACTACATAAAAATCAAATTAGTATATAAAAGATAATTTTGACCAATAAAAAAAAATCATCTTATCCTAATTTTAGTCTTACACATAATTAATATGATAAATAGTAAAATAATATTTTATCTTATTTTTAATCTTTGCACACACAAAACATAACATAAGATGATATAATTTAATTTAATCTTATCTATAATCTTATATTATCATAATTTTATATATCAAACATAATCTCATCACCGCAACTAGCAAAATAATCCAAAGTAATAATAGTCAAAGACAGATGTCATTCAAAATTTCAGGAGGGATTTTACATATGTCAAACGGGGGAATGCAGCTCAAGTTAATTCTTACTCCAAAACAATTAATTTCGACATATAATTGGACATAAGAATCAGTTTGTGATGAACTTGAGAGGTTGACGAGAAGGCGGCATTCGCAATCATCGGCCCTCTTCCAATGTGGTCATAATCTCTGGATCCCATTGCTGTTTACTGGAAGAAGAAGCTGAGCTGAAAAGAGACCTTCTCACAACATATGCAGGCTGTTTCGGAATTGGAAGACTTAGAGTTTCACTCCCAAGCATGACAAGCACATTTGAGATGGTGGGACGGTCACTCGGGTCTTCTTGTACACATAAGAGTCCAACATTAACACACCTCAGAAATTCATCTGTATTGCATGTTTGACGCAATGCCTGCTCTAATAAGTCCAAAGCCCTGCCATCTTCCCACAATCTCCATGCCTGGCACAGTTCCAAACTATAAATACATATTGGAACCAAATAAGGAGAGAATAGTTATCTCTAAATATTAATGATTAAAGACACTTACATAACCTAAGAGGCTTAAGGGTTGTTCGGCCTGATAAAATCCAGTGTTCCTTTTCCCGCTGACAGTCTCAAGTAGTACCACACCAAAACTGAAAACATCTGATTTGATTGAGAAAAATCCATCGAGTGCATATTCCGGAGACATGTAGCCACTGTATAACAATGTTTATTTTAACAATTAGTTGATTTGATCAGTGATGGTAGATTAAAATGTTTTATTATTTGGTTCAAACAACTAGGACTTTCAAAAAACTTACTATGTACCAACTACTCTATCTGTGCTCGCCTCTATTTGTTTTCCTTCAAAAATTTTTGCCAAGCCAAAATCAGATATTTTTGGGTTCATCTCCTCGTCTAGTAGAATATTGCTTGCTTTCAAATCTCTGTGAACAATCCTCAGCCTAGAATCTTGGTGGAGATAAAGCATCCCTCGAGCAATTCCCAAAATAATGTCAAAGCGTTTTTCCCAGTTCAATAACACACATCGCGTTCGATCTTGCAAGATTATCATGTCATTTGTAATCATAATGAGCAACTTAAGTTTTTTCATATAATTATTGCTAAAGACAAACTCCAAAATTTTAAAAATTCGGGCTAAAGGCTTACCAAATATGAAGGTATCCAAACTTTTGTGGGGCATATATTCGTAGATTAACATTTTCTCATATCCTTTAACACAATAGCCCAAAAGTCTAACAAGATTACGGTGTTGAAGCTTGGCAATCAAAACAACTTCATTCTTGAATTCCTCTAAGCCTTGGCCTGAACCTCTTGAAAGCCTCTTTATAGCAATTTCTTGTCCTCCTCGAAGCTTACCCTGAGTAGTGAGAACAGAATTTCAGGTAATGCACCCGTCATCAATGTGAAATGATATTACAAAGGACAGAGCAGTTACCTTGTAAACAGGCCCAAAGCCCCCTTGTCCAAGCTTGTTTGCTTCGGCAAAGTTATCTGTGGCAACTAAAATACTTTCCAGATCGAAATTTGGCACATCAATGTCTTTTTTATTATCTTCTCTGAAGTCGCCTGAATTTATAAAATCTAGGACTCGTCTCTCACTGTTGTACAAGCTCAATTCCCAATTTCCTGGGTTGTAAAACCCGAAATTAAACTACTTCAGAATAAAGAATTTGACAAAATAATCTGCTGTTAAGGTATATGAGCATTGACTACCTTGTCTCCTGACCATTCTTCTTCTCCTCTTATGATACAAAGCAAAAGCAGTGCACAAGATAAACAGCATGACTGCAGTGACCCCCAGGAAGATCAGAGATAATGGCTTCTGTTTCTCCAAAGGTCCTTGGCGTTGATTCGAGTAAGATTCTAATACAGCGGAGAACAACATATATGGTAACTACAGTTTATTAGCTTGAAAAGCACCAAGTGATGATCATTATAACTACGATATTTAATTTCATCAACTCTTTCCCTAATCCAAGCCATAATAGTTCCTACTTTCCGATTTGAAACAATTCTTTCAAGGCAAAATTGTAAAGTGGTCCAAAGAAAGATCATACAATCAAATCATCCTTTGTTCAAAACCATAATAAGTGCAGATATTACATATTAGGCCTTATAGGCCCGAGCAGTATAAGCCTACCAACTGTCATGAGATGATTCTACCAGAATTGACTGATTATTTTACCATTAAAGAAAATCTAGATTGTTGAAAGCAAATTATAGCTACATCAGTTCTCACCTGAAGTGCAACTGATTTTTGATGGATCCCATTGAAAGGATGAATTGCAGATGCATCTATTTTTCCCATCGGCTGCTACATTGCAAAATGAGTTTGGCCAATCTTTGCAGTCTTCAGATGAACCGCAGGTTGGCTCTAACGGTAGATTCCACCCAATTTCTACCTCATAAAACCATTTATCTTCACTTAAAGAATCTGTACTAAAACTATTCCTGGTAGGAATGCAAGTACTGCTCACAAAAAATGGTGAAGTCCCAGGAAACTGCAGAAGCTTTTCCAGTGAATCCCTCACCCTGCATTTTTTTGCATCTTCAAGTTGGATGGAAAACCTTTGTCTATCCGGATAAATGCTAGTAACTCGGTAGGTTCGACCACTTGCATTGAAGCTAATCTGACCGGTATCAGTTTGGCAATTGAAACTGAAGTACATGGGATCACCACAACTCGATCCAGTGCTAAGAGGGTAGGGAATGATGTTGATGCCACAAGTCTCACAAGTTCTGTTTCCTGATTTTGCAACAGTGCAATGTCTGAGCGTCAGAACTAATACAGGTACAGTTTACAGGTATTGATAAAATTCTCTTCACTCTGTCTCATTGATTATAATCATGAGGTGAAAAAAGAATATGTTAACCTTCCCTTCTCTTTATATCGATTATCAAGATTTTTTTAAGTTGATCAGAGCACTTTGTCCTCTGGCTGCAGAATTACAAGTTACGACTGTTCCAGCTTTTGACAATTAAACATACAGTAAAACAAATTGGTTTTAAGATACTAAATTGGAATCACTGAACAAAACTGTAGCCAGAATTCTCAAAATTTCTTTTGGCAAAGTAATGAGAATGAGTCACCCCTAAAGGTAATGATGCATTATGGGCGGAGTTATAAGCATTCTTGGTGCAAAACTATTTGACAATTAAGCAATCAATCATCAGAAGAGATGGTTGTTGCTACAGCCAAATGTTCATTTTCCATAGAAATTTGAAAGGGATTAAGTACCCTGGTTCAAATAATGTAGCTGCAAAACTACTTAATTAATAAATGAAATACTATTAAAACGCTAAAATATGAGTACCTATTTCAGAAAGCTGCACGCGGAGAAAGAGGTCAAGACCCCTATTTGTATATGACTCCTGAATATTGTTTAGATCCTCCATCCAAATCCCGCAAGTAAGATTACTTGCACGACTCCTCAGGTAGTTTTCAACTTCACCAAATGAATAAGCCTGACAAGCGCAGGTTTCAAGGCACCTTCTCTTGCATTCATCTTTATCATTGACTGCAAACACTGGATTTGGCTTTTGCACTTTCATCATGCTTAATTTCAAGAATGTCTCATCCTTACCGTGTTGGCTGCATACCGGAGAATTTCTTGTGCACCCTTCTGAAAAGTCTCCATTATTCCAATTTTCCGGTGATTGTGGTTTAAACCCAGGTAAACACTTGCAGGGTACCCTGTTTTCCTTATTGCAGCTACCAAACTTACCACAAGCATCAAACACGCTACATCTGTCCCTTGGCTCCAACCATTTCAAATCCGTCTGATTATCCCCTCCAAATAGCCGCAACTTCCCATCGAAACCCATGACTAATCTGGTGTTGCTGTAGTCATAGCTTTTGGTTAGCGTATTATTACAGCCTGACCTATACTTCAAAATGGAACAATATTCCTCTCTTCCCCTTTCACTGTTACTGATATTCAGCAGCATAAGGGAAACAGAAGGACGAATCTCATCATTGGTAATGAAATTTCCAGATAATCCGCTTTTCCAATACGACATTTCGTTATTAGTGATGATATATTGGTTTTCTCTTTCTACATCTTGCCGAAAAACGAAGCGTCCCGGTGAGGGATCATGTTGACTTTTCCATGAAGTCAACCTTAGGGTTTCACTAATCTTCATGCCTGGAAGAAATGTATCAGTCGGATGAAGAAAACTTTGCCAGACCACTCTTGTTGAGCCATTATCTTGACCTTCAATTAAAATCAGGTTTCCAGAATCCAAGAGCTTCAGCGTCATCGTAGAAGGAGCTGAAATGCCTTTCAGAGTGGTCAACATCTTACGACGGCTTCTTCTATCAGAAAGCATGAGGTTGCTATCATTGCCAATTCCAAAAAACCAGGTCGTGGAATTAGACACTGATTCTTCTCTGTTAGCAACCCACACAATTGTCCGTGGCTCCAAGCCGTAATACCAGATGCCAACGTATCGTTCCCCGTGGGAGCTTCCATTAGGAGTGAAAAACCCAAGCGCGAATTTCTCACTCGCAGATATAAGTGGCCCTCCCGAGCTATTAATTGGGTTGTCAAACGTTATGGTGTCTCTTGCAAAGCAGCAGGTAAGGCCAAAGTACAAGAACAAGGCAAACATAGAGAAGCTAGGATAAAACATGTGGAGCTTGAAATGAAGAATGCATGTGCTTAAGGTCCTATAGTTCTAGTGCTGCCCCTCAAGGACGCCATTACATAAGAATACGAGCACTATATATTTTTCATCAGCATGGTAGTTAGAAGCGTATGATTGTACCACGTTGACTAGAACGTACTCTTGTAGTTAAGCAGCTGCCGCATTTAAGCCTTTTCATACCGATCTTCGGGATAAGAAAATTTGGGCATCTAATTTGAGGGAACTGAAACTTTCTGCGAAAAGTGGACTTTTAATTATTAAAGGTGTTTACATTAAAATAAGGTTGAAGGCCAGAAAGACCGGAACTGCCGATGTCCAATTTCTCAACTTCAACTGAGAGGGCCCTTT
Organism: Durio zibethinus; assembly: GCF_002303985.1. The sequence continues at coordinate 26,450,249 of NW_019168048.1, read as the reverse complement.
TGTAAATACATCCATCCAAATGCCAGTAGTTTATTGGTTGGAATTATAAAACCAATTAGAAGGGCAAGATGATGGTGAAGGTCTTCCACTTAAGTGAATTTCACGTTTCTTTGACGGTCTTAATTCTTAAATTTAACATACCATATTATGCTAGGCTGTCTCTTTGTAGTCCCGTCTTTGACAAAGAATATTCCATGTGTCACGCGGCTTTTTGATCTTTCTGCGTAAAAAAGAATGCACCTTTCTCTCTTGCTACTATTTCTGTTTGACGATAAGACTCATAAATTTGTCGTTAAATTTGTTGGTCAAGAAAATTACGTGTATTTATATACTACTATCAATTGTAGTAGTAGTTTTTAGTTTGTACAAGAATTAATAATATCATGGCTTTATATATTTGTCAAAACCCAAAACACATAGCACATGCCGCCCGGTATTGTATTCTTTGATATAGCTTTTTCCATGCAAATTCCACGAATGTCGATATGTCCGACTGGTTTAAGGGGATTGGCACCCTGCTGTCAAAGTTGTTTCGTTTTTGGGAATCAAATCATTGGTAAACACGATTTCTCTGTGTTTTTTTTTTTATTTTATTTCTGATTCTTTTTTCCCCCTCATTTCCCAAATAGATAGCTCAAATATCATCTATGATATATGGGATTCATGAAACAAGGCGTCACCTGCTACAATCTTCTGAGCTATACATTTAGACAACAAGTGGCCCATTCACCAATCAACATGGCTACTGCGTGCTCTTAGCGAGAGCGGGCCCTCCTTTAGAGATTGGAGCAGACCAAGAGTAGCTTTCTCCTGAGAGGCCCGCCCAATGGCTACCAACGTTGTACTTTGGGAGTTGAGAAAGTATTGGGCTTCAAATATCTGTCTTCTTATTAGCCGCACCAATCCATCATCTGAGCAAGTCCAGCAGAGCAGAATGATTTGCCTATGAAATCAAATCAGAAAGGAAATCCATGTGGGGTGCTGCTGGGATTGGGATCATTCTGATTGCTTTTCACTTCTTAAACTTGGCACTATTTCGTTTAGTGGGTTGGGTCGTAGACCGGAACGAATTTTTATTTGTCTCAAAATTTATCCGATTATATATATAAAATTTAAATTTAAATTTGATTCGATAAATTTTTTTTATTTGAATTCGATTTAATTCGATATTATATAAAATCGTATTCGATTTGATTTGAAATTAATAAAATATTATTTTTAAAATATAAAATATTATTTTTTAATATAAATATAAAATTAAATAAATATATAAATATATATAATTAAATTTTTATATATATATATATATCAAATCAGTATCTAAAATTCGATCTCTCAACTCATTGTAAATTTTTTTTATATTATTTGATTCAATTTAATTTGATATTTGATTTTAAAAAAATGATCTTAAAAAATTAAATTATATCAAAATTCATCGGATTAAATTATTTTTTTTAATTTTGTTGGATGTACCTTTCCAAAGAAAAGAATAATACTTTTGTAAGTTCTAAAAGAAAACATCGCGGAATAACAACGTAAAACTTTCTTATCCTACATTTTTTTTCATCGGAAGAAATGAATATTGGTGTAGTAGTATAATTTTTAAAGGAAAAAGAAGTTGGGGCTCAATTCTTAAAGTGTCGATATTAAATTGGGTTCATGCAATTTATTAGTGTCCAAAGATTGTGAATGTACAGGAATATTACCATCACCACCAAAATAAGGAAATCTTATCCCCTCATCAAGAGCGATCAAGATTTAAGAGATAATCTGAAGCTGAAAATAAGGAGAAAAAATCGCCGACATTGCGGGACCCAACCGTACACGTCAAGGATGCTAAATCAAGTGCAAGCCGCGTGGGTAAGGGAAGCGAATCCGAATCTCCACGCCCAACCAATGCCACGTGGCCGACACGTCACCGTCGAACAAATAAAAATATACTACTTTAAAATTAAAAAAAAAAAATCTTCCTTCCCAAAGTAAATGCAACTAACCGAGGAAACAGTGACAATGGCCGAAGCGGGGGGAAGGTTTCATTAATGCTATATATAAAAGCCACAGAAGCTATTGTTTCCTCTACGTTCCAACACCTGGCGGTACGTTTCACCACACCTCTTTTTCTTTCGATCCCTCTTCATACAAAACCCTAGACCTCCCCCCTATTTCTTTCCTATTTCTTTCCAATTTCTTGCCAATTTCTTTATCCGTACAACTTTTACTGAAATGACATCCTTAGCCTTATTTTTAGTTCTTTTATATTCTTTTTAATTAATTAAATTAGATTAAATCTTTATGGGGTGAGTGTTTGGTTGTTTTTTTTTTTTCAAATCCATTGTTCATATGTAACTGAAAAATAGTGAAAGGATATCAAATATCTTATTTTTTATTTTTTTTCAAATTTATGATATCATTTGATTCATAAAATTAAATTTTAATTATAAAATTTATAAATAAAAATATAATTATTATATTTTTTATAGACTATGAATTTTTATTATAAAGTAATGCTATTTGTTTTTAATTTTTTTCTATTTTTGATGTAGTAAATTTTTATTGAATAATTTTAAAATGATATATACTTTTGTTTGATAACTAAATTTATTTATAAATATAATTTTTATATTAAACCAATAAAATGTGAAATATGAAGAAAAACAAAACAGTGATTAGAATAAAAGGGTAGGGCGAAAAAGTATTTTTGTTTATTTAAAACTCGTATAAATTAAAAAAAAATTAATTAATTCTAGTATTTTATAAACGCTATATCATGTTTTGAAAAAAAGAAAGGAAAAAAAAAAGCACTATATCATCCGAGTGGTGGTGCTTGGTCGGTTAATTACGGAGAGGATTCTAAAGGCAATTTTGTAATTTGAAGTAAAAGCAAGGCTGTTCCTATAAGTGACTGCGACTTGCTCGTTTCTTTTCTCTTCTCTCTCAATCGGCCATTCTCTGCATACAGAAGAAAGAGAAAAGTCTGGGGAAAATACGAAAGAAAAAATTCTCCGGGAGAACGAAAGAAGAAGAAACTCGCAGTTAAGCCAAAACATCTCTCACTTTTGGTTGAAAGAGGAAGGGAAATGAAGAGCTGCGAGCTCTGCAAGTTGACTGCAAGAACGTATTGTGAATCAGACCAAGCGAGTTTGTGCTGGGATTGTGACGCTAAAGTTCACGGAGCCAACTTCCTTGTGGCGAGACACGTGAGATGTCTTCTCTGTCATGCGTGCCAGTCTGTCACTCCGTGGAGAGCCGCTGGTTCCAAGCTCGGTCACACGGTCTCCTTCTGTGAGAGGTGCGTCAACTACGGTGATCGAGAAGAGAGCGAAGGAGAAAATGAGGACGACGACGAAGAAGAAGAATATGATGATGACGTGTCAGTTGGTGATGATGTGGAGGACGGAGATAATCAGGTGGTGCCGTGGTCCACAGTAGCAAATAGACCTCCGCCGGCTTCCAGTTCGTCTAGTATCGAAGATTTAACCGGTGGTGAAAGAGAGGTCTCTAGATCAACAAATTCGTTTTCATTGAAAAGGTTGAGAGAAAATGCTTCAGATCTTCGCCCTCAGGTTGGTTTTCTCATTTGATCTCTGGTCAATTCTTGCTTTCTCTTTTTTTTTTTTTTTTCTTAATTTAAATTCTCTTTTTTCCTTCTCCTTTTGATCATTTATCTTTTTCATGAAATTAACGGTTAAGATTTCTTGTCATTGGCGTTTACAGGACGATCTATCTCCTAAACGGAGGTACGATTACCGTACTGTTTTGGCTACTCGGTACAGACCAAAGGAGGAAGCCGTATATGCTGACTCTATGAGGCTTTCGGATGACCAACAGATCAAACCGGAGCGAACGGCTCAGTTTCAGTCCGATGTGAGTGGCGGGGGGAGTACGGAGTCATTGGGGAAAAAACTAAAGCCTGATAAAATCCAGTAAAAAAATACATCCTGAATCTGCTAGTAACTGTAATCCCCTTAGCCGTCCGATTTGAGTTGGTTTGGCCTGATATTTCTGATGATCTAACCTATTCTAACTATAGTCTTTGATTAATCTTTGTGGATTGTTGACCCTTTTATTACTAGTTAATTTGTGCTAATCTAAGGATTTAACTAGTACTAGTTTTATGTCTCCTAAGATTTTGTAATTCTGATTTTTACACGATGTGCTGTGGTCTGTGGATTATCATCTTGGACCAACATTTTTCCAATATTTTTAGAAAATGTATGTAAAATATGAAGATTGGGCGTGGTGGGGGTGGCGAAGCTCCAAGGCAGGCAGCCTTAGCAGTTAGCAGCCTTAAGGATACGTCGACAGAGTGTGAATCTATAAAGCAAGTGGAGGTGCAGAGAAATGGTCTCTGTCCCTTGTATCTTTGAACGACATCCACTAGATGAGGCTATCCACCTTTGAATCAGTCTTATGATGTCAGTTATTGTCAGGCAAATGTCATGGACAGTCTCATGGCACGTATGCCAGTTACCAAAGCGGCAAAGCCTCCTTGTATCCCTTGGGGTGGTGGGATAGGGCTATTGCTCTTCTGGGGGACCTCCCCTCTGCCCTGTGTAAGGTTATGTGGCTACCCTTCTAAAGACAGTTGAAATTGAAATTTCTACAATAGATTGAGCTATCTAGCCTTGTGCGTGTCAAGCATTGCCAACCTAACATCGCAAAAAATCAAACCCGCAACAACCCATCTTCCCAGAACAAGCAAGCAGGCTGTAACACTGGTGCATGTACTTGTCTATTGCCTGACAAGCTCATTTCGTGTGCACACCAGTCACCACGTATTTTATTGTCGAGTGGTTTGAATAGCAACTTGAGCGAGTGCATATTGGGTCATTTATGAGAAACTTCGGTCAAAAAAGAATGGTGGATGCAACCAGACGAGATCCGGTTTATCGGATTGGTTGGTGAAGGGAGTGGCTTGTGAGTTATGGCTTTGTTATTGTTTGTAGGATAATTTTTTTTTTTTACCAATTTATTGCTTTTTCTTGTTGGCATGGGGTATGTTTTAAGTTATTTATTTAATGTAAGGTTGGAAGATATTTTGTATTTGTTTATTGATTTTTAGGCAAATATCTGTCAGCTTCTGGTATGACCTCCACCATCAAGAATTTAACGCAATAAACAAAAGGATTTGTATCTCTCTTTCATGTGCAGATTATTGCCGGCCATCACATCAGGTGGGGGGACGCTTTAATATGCGTAAGGAATGCAATTTTATTGAAACTAGAGACTAACACAATAATTTCAATATAATTAATCATAATCAACCCACATAAAATATATTCAAAAAAATGTGATCCTCAAATAGAAATTGTGGTTGAAGTAGAACCTCTAACCAACCAATTAGATTTAGTAGGACATTTCTAATCACCTTGCTTTAATTTGAAATTGGCGGGTCTAGTACGGCGGGTGTGATTAAAAGATTAAAAGAATCACCGGATGAAAAGAAAAAGATCAAGTGGGCTCTGGTTTTTTGTGGTGGAGATTTGTTGTAAAGGGTGGATTTTTGTGGTGGTGGTTGCGTGCCACTCGAAAATCCTGTCAGCAACCGTCGAGATATTATGGGGGTCTTTGATTGATCTTAGGATTCTACTGCTGACCATGACTTCACCATCTTAGACAATGACTGAAGAATATATTTGAATATTTTTTCTGGCTTGTTTCATGTACAATTCAGTGGTTGATAGGCGTCCGTCTTGTGTCTGTCGTTTCAATTTTAGACCATTCACTTGGTTCAGGTCAGCTGTAAAATTATATTCTAATTGAAGAATGTTCAACTAAGGACACACACAAAAAAAAAAAAAAAAAACAATTCGATTTATTTATAACTTTGCCTTAGCAACTTTGATTAAGGGTGGTTTAACAAAATCATCCCATCAACATTAGATTGAAGCAAGTAAACCCGCCAGAATTAATGTCACCTCCTTTTTTTTTTTCTTCATTTTCTTTCTTGCTTTCTTCTGTAATCTTTAGAACATATGTTATTGTTGCAAAAATAGAAAAAACTTCCTTTTTCTAACATTACACTGGAGGACGAAATTCTATCCTTGGATCAACTCTGGCAGTTTCAACCAAATACAGCTCCTTATCCTCTACGGGAAGGGGATGTCTTATTTTATAAGTAAAAGCTTAAAATCAGAAATTTAGGCTTGCTGGCTGGCTTTTTTTTTATGCCTCCTCGTTACTAGCTTTAAAGAATTGTAGACTTAGGCACTAAAATCGACCGTATACCTGCCTTATATTCACTTAAACAAATTGAATGTTTAATGAATAATTTTTAAATAAGTTTAATTTTTAATTTTTTTATATTTGTGTATTAAATTTAATAAAAAATTATGTTCAAGATTCACTAATTAAATAAACATATTATGAATATAATAATATTTGTTAATATTTGGTTCATTTACACAATTATATCAAGAATGTAAACAAATAAAATGTTTGATAAATAGTAAATGAATAGATTTGATTTTTATTTATTTTTATTTATTTATTAAATTTAAAAAATGATCACAAACAACATTTTCAATAATTAAACAAACAATTTGTGAATATAATAAAATTCATTCTTATCTAGTTTGTTTACAACCCTATTTATAGAGATCAATTATTGATCCCAATGCACCGATTGCTTGATCATTGTGATAACAATGAAATCTTTTCCTGAATTTATGTGTTTATATAGCACTATTGCTGTAAAATATACGCTGTTTTTCATTCCAAATTTGGCAGGTGACTCCACGAAATGAAAAGCAATTTACTATGCTAGGTAGGGACATAATTAAGATTTATGATAAAGTGAGGGCAAATATTTTAAGTTAATTTAAAATTTTTTCATTGAAATACAAAGTAATTTTAAAAATTATAAATAAATTAGTATAATACTTTTGGTATATGAAAAAATATATTTTTTGCAATATAAATAATATTTACATAATTAATTATATGATTTTTGACGAATATAACCTAAATACTATTTAGACAAATTATCTATCATAATAGACACACACATATATAGATATATTTTAATAAAAATTTATTTATAAAATTCTCAAAAATAAATATAATATGTGAAGGAATGAAATAAAAATTAACATGTCTAATTTTGTTATTTACTTTTAATATGTTTAGTTTTATCATTTACTTTTAATATATAAACATATTTGATTTTTTATTTATTATAATTTGAAGAATAAAAAATATTCTTTTTTATATACAATGAAAAGAAGAATGAAGACAATTAGTTAAAGATGATTATTTATTTATTTTTATTACTTCATATTTTATATTTTATATTTTTTTTTTGTGTTAAAAAGTGGTTAAATCATTTAAGTAGTGCAAGCTCAAAATCTCATTATCAATATAAGATCACTTTGCATCAATTTAAATAAAATTATTATGAAAATTTAAAAGTTTAATAATTTCAAATTTCCTAAAAATAATTTATTTTATTTTTACAAACATAAATATATATATATATATATATATTATAATGAAATTGCTTAGCAAGTGTCAGTGTTCCATTGCTAGACAAATAATGAAAAATTTCATGAATAAGCCTTAATTTAGTAGGGGCAAATTCACAGAGATTTTCAATAGGGACAAAACTTTAAAATTTTAAAACTTTTGACATTTTTTATAGTAAACCCAAAAGAATTTTATGGACTCAGCACTCAGCAGGGGCAATTACCCCCCCCTTCTGCTTCTCCGTACATCCGTTCCTGATGCTAGTAAGATTAAATGTTATCAATATTAGCGTAATAGTAGTGGGTCTTTTTTTTTGTTATTTTTATTTATTAATTTTTATTATAAAATTTATTTAATAAAAAAATAAAAGATAAAAATATCAGAAAAAGATAAATAAAGATAATATGTGGATATTTCAATTAATTTTATTTTTCTTACAAAATTATCTAATTAAAAAAATAATATAAAAGACAACAACGAAAAAAAATTATAAAAGGTGTTAAATAGACACTCTCATTGAATTTAAAATAATAAATTTTAAAATTAAGATATTAAATAATAATTTTATTAATATAATGTATATAATAATATTAAAAAATATTTTTACATAGACGAAAAATTAGGTTGAGACAAAACATCCTAAATATATTTTTGAGTCGATTTTGTTTTTCTAAAAAAAAATACTCAACCTCATCCCAACTTAATTTCGATTTAAAAAAAAATTATCTTTTATCATATTGAGATAGATTGAAACTTATTAAATATGAATTATTTTGACATTTCTATCATTTGACACATTTTTATTTTAAAATTTATCTAATTGAAAAAATAAAAATGTGAAAGATAAAAAATAAAAAGGTGTCACATGAACATTTTTATTGGTTTCCTTTTTTTTTTTTTCACAGAATTAATTTAACTTAAAAAATCATAAAAACATTAAAAAAACATAAATATAAAATGACAAATGAAAAAAAACAAAAATAAAAAAATGGTGCTCAGTGGGGCACAATGTGATATTCCAATTTAACTTAAAATATTAATATATTAAATTAAAGTACTAAATAATAACTTAATTAATTAAAAATAAATAAACAATTAAGAGAAATAAATAAACAAAGAAAAGGAAAAAAGAGATCATGAGGCTACCATATGAACATCTAAATTAAGTTTAAAATATTAATATATTAAATTAAATTATAAAGTAATAACTTAATTATAATATATATAAATATAAAATTAAATAGATAATAAAATATAAATAATAATAAAAATAACTTTTTAATCAATAATATCAAATGGACATCAATAAAAAATTATAATATTAAAAAATGTCATCAAATATAAAAAAAATAAATAAGAAACATATGACTTGACATGTGATATTTCTTAAATATCAAGTGAGTCACAAAAACAAAATTTTAAATCTTTAAAATATTTATTAAATAATATAATATAAAAGTAAAAAAGAGAAAAAATAGAATACATGACATACCATTGGTATCAAGTATGTCCAATATAAAAAAAAATTAAATCTCAAAAAAAATATTTTTAAAAAATTATAAAAGACAAAAAAATTGGTTTAAGTTAGCTCCCACTCTTAAAAAATTTAAATGAAAAATGTATTAAATATAAACATTTTAAAAAAGTAATACAAAAATTTTAAAAATTAAAAAATAAAAAATTTGAGTGTAGTATAGCATCCAAATTAAACTCCGTACAATAATAAAATTGATCTAATAGATGAATTTTAAAAAAATAAATAAATAAACAGAAAAAAAAAACTTGATAGAATGGATCCCACCTAACAAATTAAAGTCTTTAAAAATATATTTATATAATTTTTTTAAAAAAATAAAAAACTTGAAAAAAATTAAAAAGAAAAAAAAAAAAGAGGGAAAACAGCTTGTATCTTGTGGCATAATAAGGGGGAGGGAGAGTGCTCGTTTATTAGTAAAATTAAAAGTACATCAGTAAAATTAAAAATATAGATAGATTTGGTAAGTGTGAGACCACATTTGGAGAGAAGTAGCTTTCTTAGAGTGCATCAACACCGTGAAATTTTTCTAGCGACGTAAACTGGCCAAGTTCGGTGAAGATGCCTTCGTGTCCTACCTCATTGTTCAAACCAAACGAGTCTTTGATGCTACTAATCTTAATGCCTTGCCTAGCTCAAATACCTCAATGCTCAGGCTACTTAACATAATTGCATCTACACGAGTATTTTTCTTGGGTTTTTCTCTGTTCTAGTACTTGATAAAATTGCTCAGGCTAATTTGTTTGGTGAACTAATGCAAAAAGAAAGAAAAAAAAAAAAACAGACATGAACGTTGTTTACTTTGCATCTCTTATTCGCTGTTTTCTTCAGAGGTATGTGTAAACAGAGTAGCAAGTAGAACCAAAATTATGGTGTCTCTATACCAGTCATCGAGGTTCAGCCCCGACAGCACATGTCCCACAACACAAGGGAGAAGCTTAGGTCAAAATGAAACTGACGGTCCTACACAGGCATTTGAACCACAATTTATCTGGGATCAATTCTAAATGGACACATCGTAAAATTACATCCAAAGGAGTTAAAGAATTTAGAAAGATTGCAGAAGATACTCAAGTCAACCTCCTTTATTGGTGAAATAAACTTCCAAAGATCAAGATCGAAATTATGCAAACATCATTTGATCCACAACAGTTTATGAAAGATTGACTGGTTCACCACACAGTTGCTCCAACTCACTTTCCAAAAGTTTGAATAAATTTGCTTTAGTTCGTCGATAAACCCAAGCTTGAGCATTATGATCCCAATCAAATCTGGATGGACCACTGCATAGAAAACATTACCATTCAAATAGAAAACCATAATTCCTGAAAATGATATCATGAAAACTGACAAAAACTTGGCATCATTTATACTTCAAGAAACATAATGGTAACAACAGGAATTGGGTAAAACACCCACAAGCAGTCTTAATATTAAGAGTTGTTAGGTAAAGATAGTTGTCAGCTAGAGTCTAAACATGAAATCATATGAGTATAAAAACAATAATCTTCTCTATCTAAAGGGTCATTTGTTTTTGTTTCCATTTTCTGTTTTCATTTTCAGTTTTTTTGAAAATTAAAAATAAAAACAAGTTTGGTAGGCTGTTTTTGAAAACTGAAAACAAAGTTTTGAAAATTATTAAAAACAGAAAAATGGTACTTCTAGTTTTTTGAAAACAATGTCACTGTTACCACACAATCACTGTTCACAAAATTATAATTAAACTGCTACAGTAACACTACAATTATTATATTAATAAAATAACATTTTTATTATATAAATATTATATTAATATTATTATATTATTAATAACAAATGAAGCCGAAAATCTTTCACCACTTTCTCTTATATGTTTTTATTTTCATATTTCTAAAACAAAAACATTACATTCAAAACATATTTTCAAATTCGATAAATTGAAAATAAAACAAAACAAAATTTTCAAAAACATAAAACACACAACAATACCAAACCACCTCTAAGTGGTCCCACTTAACAGTAAAAAGTCAATCTTTATAAAACAGAATTAGATACAGGGTTCACAGCATTTGGAATGTACCTATGTAAGTCCAACAAAAGAAGAAACGCCGATGGTTGTAACATTTTTGTTTCTCTTCGAATAGGTGGAACTAGATTCCCTACCATTCCTACACTTATTTTTCATTTAGAGAAACAATAGGATGCATTAAGGTTCAAACTTTCTCCTGCTTGTGGAGGCCACTTGGTAGGGAAGAAGAGAAAAAAGGAAATGGCAACCGAAGTTGACAAACAAGTTGTTGAATATTGCAAATGCAGAGATCATATGACGATGTCAACATTTAACCAGTGGCTCTTTTAAAGACTAAAGAGCAGCAGAGTTTTGACTTTAAAATGACATGTTAACTTTAAATCAAAATGGCAAGTTGTTGAATATTACTGTCTGTTTTTCTTGAAGAGAGTACACAGTTTTAGCACAAAGGCCTCTAAGGCGTCAAGTATCAAGCATTCAAGTTTTAGTTCTATATCTGACTTTTTACAAATGAACACCCATAAATCATCTGGGAGTATAGGACCCAACTCCATCACTTTTATTCATACAACGACCATTAAAAACACAAGCAGGTCCAAAATCTCGTAATTTTACTTCTATCTTACAAAATAACCACCACCTGAAATCTACATGAAAAGTTTCAACAAATGATAAAATTCTTCTGGCAACTAAATCACCATTTCCTGAATATATTTAAAGTCTCAGACCAACCAAAATAAGCCAAGTGAAAATTACATCCCAACTCTTTGATTCACCTTGTCTTTGATTATTAAAAATTATTCGAGCAAATAGAAATACAACTTCTGTAATATCAACATTTGATTAATTTAATTCCAGTGCACTTAAAAGATGAAAATTAAACAGTAAACTTTATTTATATACTCAAATTTACTTGCATGGTGCAAGCAACTTTAGTAAAAAAGAAAGGAAGCTATCAAGAAATGTGTCAGAGACTAAATAAGAACCATGCACAGTTCAAGGACACACAAAGGTAAACAAAACAAAATGTTCAATTCCCAAGAACACAATGCCAAATCTAAGACTCTCACAACCAGATAATGATAAAAATAAAAGGAAAGATCATACCTTACTGGAGAAGATAACCAAATTTGTCGATTAGGGGTCTGTTTATTCAACACATAGGTGCCCAAAGCCCCAAGTTTTAGTGTCAATACTTCATTCTATCAAATGTAAAAATTGTGTTAACCTCCAAAACAAAGCAAAGCAACTTTCAAAACCAGCAAACAAGTTTTAACACTTACACCATAGTCCACATCGAAACCATCGATTTGAACAATATCACCATATTCCTGCCACACACCCAACACTATATTTAGAAAAAAAAAAAAAAGAGCAGTTAAATTAAACGAAAATAGGGTTACTTGCCTCCAATTTTTCTTGAAGGTCATGGATTGTGGAATTAGCTAATCTATGAAATTCATCCTCCTGCAGAACCGAGCTGTTTCCGCATTAATCATTAGAAAAAAGTTCATATTTTAACGATTTCTTAATCAGAAGTAAATGGGTGATTAGAAAGATGGGATATTTACCGGTAGTCGATGGTGGCGGGTCCCTGAAAATCCTGGGGGACGTTGAGAGGGCGAGAGCAGAAGCTTCTAGAAGCGGCGAAGGACCAAGGAGTGTCGTTAGGTCTTGAAGCTTGTCGAAGAAGAAGAGAACGTGAGTCACGTGATAAGCGGACAGGTATGGAAGGCGGATGTTTGAGAAATTTAGAGATTCTTCTGAGAAGGGGTAACCTGGAAGCCATAGCCGATCAACTCTGCCAATTAGCTAGTCCGTCCAAAAGAGGATGGCTTTGGTGTAATAGGTTTTAGTTATTGTATTGTAGGCTGACTTGTAAGTTAATGGATCAAAAGTTTGGAGAGTTTGGGTTGAGCCCAATTAATGAACAAGAAGTTTGTTGTTTGCAAACCCAAAAGTAAAAAAATTCACATTCGAGGATGGAGATGGAATTAAAAATCCTTTAAAAAGGAAAAATGGTAACATTCCCTTGGAAACAGCATGGCCTTTAAAAAGGTAATTTGGGGCTTGATTAAGTCATATTAAAGCACGTTTATTCCTACGCTAAAATATAAAATTGGCAACAATACAAGCTACTCCTTCATTTCTTTTCTTTTTTCGGTTTACTTTCAACCATATGGAATCACTGCATGGATTATTGGCTATTCGTAAACTATACATGTCCCTCAGTGAAAATTAGTGAAAATATTTGCAACTCTGTTCAGTTCTATATGCTTTGAAATATTCATTTTTCTTAGAAAATATAGATTTTCTTAAAAAATTTTTAGAAAATAATTATGAAAAAGTTTTAATAATCAAGAAAATCTTTAGATTTTACGAGTAATATGTTTAGAATCAATTTTAATTTGTACTTTGTAATATGTATCTCATTATTGTAATTCCATGAACTATTTCATAATAAGTCAAATATCAAACAATAATAATCTTTTTGACCTGTCGCCTAGGGATGAAAGTCCTCATCTTTTTGTGTTATTGTTTTCTTGTCTCTTGTACTATTCTTTTCCACCCACAATTCTTTTTATTTAAATTGGATAAATTATACGAATATTCACTCAATTTTAATTAATTTTTTATTTTGATCATCCATTTATAAAAGTATAATGATTTGGTAGCAACGTTTTTATAATTTTTTGATCACCTGACCATTAGTGAGGAACGAAATTCCTCATGATTTACTTGAGTTTAATTAAAAAAAAAAAAACATTAGCTCACATGAACTTGATTTTCTTTCAAAAACGCTTTCGCCGACAAAGATTGAACTTTTAATTTAAAGATCAAGGTTTCAAGAATCAATTAGAAATATTAAAAGAAATATATAAAGCAAATAGGGAGGTACAAACTCGTTTACGGCTATACGCGATTGTAGTTCCAGATAAATTCTCAAGAATTTTAGTAGTAGCAGTATCTTTTTATGTTATTTATTATTGGTATTGGATATTACGCTAATCACAGTCACACATGAAATAAAAAAAAAATATATATATATATATATATATATATATATAAGAAAACAACAAAAAAGATAATTTATAGGTACTTATCGATAAATTGGTGAACAAATTTTCAATTTTTTGGTTTTTTTCTTTCAATTCCAAAAGAGAGCCAAATTTCCACAGGCGTAAGAGCTATCATGTTATCTATCTTTAAGCTGCGTAGAAGACAAAGATCCACTCTTTCCATTTCTTCGAGGCTCTTTCTCCTCCTTTCATTTGTGGCTGTTATAGACAAAACCTACCTCCCCTTCACCTAAAAGACAGGAAGGGAACGTGTTTGCCTTTTATTCTGTTTTTTCTATGTTTTCTTGTTGAAGCAACCTCCCTCCCTCCTCGTTAGAAACAAGGTCATTGCTTTGCAATAATCTGGCTATCAAGAGGTAAGATTTTTCTTCTTCCATTTCTTTCTCTTCGGGGTCATCCTCCTTCTTTGTTTGCATTCTTTGTGTTTTCTTTCGAGATGAATAAATAAATAAATAAAAACTGGGTCTTTCTTTTTTCATGCGTTTTGAGTGGTTTCCGTTCTTGGGTGTTTCAGGAATGGTTATTTTCTCTGGACTGTGTCCTGAGATAATGCTGTTTTTTATGGTGCTATACATGTTTATTTGATGTTCCGAATCTCCTGCCTTTTTTTTTTTTCTTTATAATTCATGTTTGCTTAGAGTGCAGGCCAACAATGATGGGATTAAGTTATTCTAAATTTCTTTGAACTAGTTTTCATTGTCATTTTCCTTTTAAAACTAAATGTATTTGATTGGGCTTGGATTCATATTCCATGTGAAATCTAAGTATCTCTTTGTTGTTGACCATTGGTTTTGGTTGTATTTGATGTATAATCTGGTTGATTGGTCTTTTCCTTCATAGCTTGATTTTATCTGTGTTCGTTATTTTGAGATTTTGTTATGGGCCAATAATCAATATTTTTCTAAATGATTGATTTCCTTGAATGAATATATTGGATAAAATAAAAGTGGAATCTTGTTAGAGAGGGAAGAGTACAATTTGCAGTCTCATTAGATATTTATTTACAACTTGACCTTCTAATGATAATTGAAAGTTTCCTTTTTTTCTTCTCTTCCAATCCTTTTGAGAAAGAAGTCTAGTATGCTAAATCCGGAAGACATTAGGCATTGCAATCTGATTGTCTATTCTGTCTTTGATTGCTAAGTTTTCTTTTGCATTCTTTCGATGTAGGGATTAACAATTTGAAGTTTTTACATTTTCCTCTGCCTATACTATTCTGCTTCAAAATCTACTTGTAGATGATGTGATCCTTATATTGATTTTTTTTTCTCTTTCATTATTGTCAGGCAGGTGTCTCTTGTACTTGTTAGGGATTTGGTTTTCCTAGTTGGAAAAGATTGTTTTTCACTCTGGCCGCTGCAACGAAACTGAACTTTTCTCGCACCTCAAAGTGGGAGTGGGGTGACAAGGAAGGGGTGATTCTGTTTTTTGTTTTAAGGAGATCAAGATCATCCCTCATCTGGAGATTAGGACGTGTTTCGGAGAGTCTTTCACTTAATATGGTTAATCTCAATGTTTGCTGAGTCCCTGGAAGTTTGATTGTAGCTTGTCATTTTGATGGTCGCAGAATTAGGTGTTTTTCTTAGTATTTTGACCCTTAAATGATTAGAGCAGCTAGGTGCTCATAGCTTTTTATGTAACACAATAGTAGTTCTCCTGTGGATGTAGCGCTAGTTTGTATCACCACAATATGCTTAGATTTTCATGCTTCAATGCTCACATTGGATGTCAGAAACCAAAGGTAAGTATAAGATTTGCTTGAAGTTTTTGACAACTTAAGTAAAATTTGGGTTGTGTACTGTAGTTTTTCACGACTCAAGTATTCATTGGTCCTTCAGAAAACAGTTCAGCCATATGTTGAAGCAATGCATAAGACTTTAGAAGATTTTTCTCAAGGTCAAGCCCCTAAGGATTCAAATAATGCTACAGTCATTGACTCATTTTTTCCGGACGGAGAAAGAATTGCAGAGATTAATGACAGTGTCAAAACTGTTACGGATTATTCTTCTGGTTACCTTAGCTGGAAATCAGAGGAAATGAAAGACAAATTTGATCTTGATCCTGATTCCAGGGTCCATCCGAATCGACACTATCTTAAGAAGAGTTGGTCACTTGGAAGTGGACTGTTTCTGGAAAGCAGGGTTCCTGGACAAAATGATACGGATGATGAGATTGATCAAGGATTTATTTCCGCTTACCATGACAATGGGTTGGTTGAAGCAGATAGCTGCAAACAGAAAGTAGCGAGCCAAAATGCTCCATACTCAGAATCTGTTCAAGTAAGCTCTAACCATGTCAATAATGAACCGATTTTCTCTGTAGGAGATGCTCAGCATTCAGAAAAGGATGGCCATGATAATTCTGATTTACCTTTATTTGGTGAGGGTGCTAGTGGCTCTGGCGACCGTACGCCTAATAATGCGCCTGTGATTGTGAAATCATGTTCTATGCCAAACATTGTTGCATCGATACTCACTTCTGGAGAACATTCTCCTTTTAAATATTTGACTCATCATCCTAGATCTTCTGAGGATGTACATGTTCTTAACATGAGACGAAAGGAGATTTCCATCCATGAGGTTGATACAGAGGTGATGCGAGAACAAGAAAGAGATGATGGTATACATAAAAATCAGAAAATTAACTTTGAAAGTTTGTTCAATGAGGGATTTGATTCTTATAGTTATTCTGCATCAGCAAATGACTGGATAGTGCCAGATTCCGATGAGGTTAACTCAGTGAAATTCCTGCAACAAGAATCACCAGTCCCGAATTGGGAATTGACTGGCAAGGATTTTAAGATTAAGCATATTGAGGAATGGGTTAATGATCTTCAACACTGCCGCCCGATGGAAGAAACATTTGAATTATCCCATCCCAGTGATAGTGTGAAGGCAGAACCCGCGGTCTCAAATGGTTTGACTGCTGCAAAGGCGGATGTTAAGGTAACTCCTTGTATGGAAGCTGCAAAAAGATATATATCTTCTTTGAGTGCCTCAGCAACCACAGCTCAGCTGGCAAATCATGATTTGCGTATTATACCATTTCTCAGTGCGTTTGTCAGCTTGAAGGTGCTTAATCTATCAGGAAATGCTATAGGTGAGTATCTATCTTCAACTGCAACAATATTAGTTCTGTATTTGTCTTTTATTTTGATATGCTTTAAAGTCTTATGATGTGGAGTTTTTGAAACTGTTCTTTTGTATAAATAACTTTTTCATTGTTGTGTGCTTCAGCAAGAATTACTGCTGGTGCTCTTCCTCGGGGACTTCACTTTCTGAATCTGTCAAAGAATAATATATCCACCATTGAGGGTTTACGTGAACTCACTCGACTTCGTGTTCTGGACCTGAGCTACAACCGGATATTTAGAATTGGTCATGGTATGCGACACAATCTGCAGTGATTAGCTGTCCTATTTTCCATGCTTCTTTACTCTTACCTGCCAACATTTTAACCCTCAACTCTACTTTCTCCCACATAATCCATTGTAGGCTTGGCTTCTTTTTCCTCTCTTAAAGAGTTATACTTGGCTGGAAACAAGATAAGTGAGGTAGAGGGTCTTCATCGCCTCTTAAAATTGACTGTGTTGGATCTGCGTTTCAACAAAATCTCTACTGCCAAATGTCTTGGCCAACTTGCAGCAAACTATAATTCCTTGCAGGCCGTCAGCTTGGAAGGTAACCCAGCACAGAAGAATGTTGGAGATGAACATCTGAAGAAACATTTGCTAGGCCTTCTTCCCCATTTGGTTTACTTTAATCGGCAGGCTATTAAATTCAGCACATTGACGGATGTTGCAGAACGTTCAGTTCGGCTAGGCATTGGTGCCCATCAATTCGACCGTAGCCTTAGATCAGAACACAAAGCTACAAGGAAGAGTAACCATGGTACTGCTACACACCGGCCATCCTCTTCATCAACTCATGGTCATAGTAGTCAAGTCACGGTTTCCCCAAGACATTCTAGATGCAGACATGGGCGCCTGCCTCCTTGTGGGATCAAAGCAACAACCAATCATCGTAATCATTATTTAGATCTTGGAAGCAAACTTCTGAACTTCAAATCAGAGCTTTCCATGCTAAGGACCCGAAGTGAGGGAACTCTGGGGCGTCAGTGATATCAGTGACTTGATTAATGCAGTCTTGTTGCTATGCTATTCACGTTCGAGTTAAGCTGGTTGTCGGTACTGCAATTAATTGTCAGTCAAGATATCTGGTGTGACCAACCATTTTTACAGTTGATTAGCAAAATGGGAAGTAGTCGCATTTGTCCCGTTTTAAAGTTCCTTATTTTTGTGTAGGAAAATGTTTGAAAAACGGGTTATATTGCATCCATCGATTATATGGTAATCAATGTCATAACTCATTTCTAGTTCCATCACGTTGTCCATGTCATAACCTGAATCTGTTCTCATTTCGAAGCAGCAACAGTACAAAGTAAATGGTCACTCAATCCATAATTATGCTAAATTACTAAAAACGCCAAAGCTATATTGGTCAGAAACAAATGCAATAATAAGAAAGTGCAGCAAAATCTGGTATTCCTACGACATCAGTAACATGCCTGCAAAAGGCTTAGAACTACGCAACGAAGAAATTCAGTACTGCACGTCATATAAAAGGCATTGAACAGTAATTGTCCAAAACGGGCAATGCAGTTCACGAGAAAGTACACAGAAAAGAGAAAAGCCAAGAGACCTATTACCATCCATATATACAAAGCATAAAAAGTCCACCACCATACAAGATTCTCATGCTTCTTTGCCACCACAAAGTCTTCATTTTGGACACCTTTTCATCCTTTGCTGCAACATTTGAGCAAGGGCATCATCCCTATCCAGTAAATCAAAACAAAAGTTGACACTTAATTTGCAAAAGAGTTCATTACAAAATATCATATAAAGGGTAAAGCCAAGCTATAGATTTGAAAACTTAAAAATAATGCATTAGAAACCACACGAGTGATACAGGTTTTACAATCAGAGCCATAAGTGAGTTCTCTGCTCCCATGAAAAATCAGTAGAAAAGGGTGAACGGGAAGATATCACAAATGGGTCTCAAACAGATTAAAGCTCTGAGTCATGTTAAATTACCTGACTTTGTAGGTACTTATCATTGCTCCAAGTCATATCAAGCATCTGCCAACAAGAAATATGAACCAGTGAAAGAAAGTAATTTTAATAGATTAGAAAACGCATAATATTATGGGCCTTACATACTTCTGCACCTCTAGAAACAAATGTAACACAAAATATATCATGTGCATCCACCACATAAAAAAAAAAATTGCGACGCTGTTATACAACTTGATTCTGAATTCTATCTGCATAGCTCAAATGTATAAAATTTTGTTTAGACCAGAAGCATGAGGAGAGAGCACTACTAATTCAGCCTCAAATTCACTTCAAGCAATGGATTTAGCACAAATATCTGCTTCAAGTTTCGAGATATACAAACATTTCACATCTCCAAGTCCCTAGGTCATTTAATCATGCCATAAGCTATCAGGTTTATCCCCAAGGTCTATATTTATGCTTTCTTGGCTGCTACCATGCACCAGGCTCATCCCTTCAATGGTTTACTAATCTTTGCTATTTCCATCATCTTTTTCCCAGCCAGTATCCAAGCAACTAAGCAAAATCTAAATGCATGCTGCTACCACTTACTTCTCATAACTACATTCATTCCTCATTTTACCCGTGTCTTAACTTTTAACAAGCATTTCAGTATGTGAATAAAGCCAAAAACTCCAGAAATAACTGTACAAAGTTATATAAAACCCAATTAAACCAGTTAATTACCATCAAGCAAAAAATAAAATCAATTACAAATTCGGAAACTCCAAACCTCTGTGCTCCTCCTCCGCATCATGATACTCAAGTTCCTCTTCCGGTACCGGCTGCAGCTCCACATCTTCTCCAACAATCTTCTTTTTCGTCACCTTCTCGGCTCCGCCTATTCCGCTCTCCTCCTCATCCGGGTATCGAACCACCACCACCGGACAAATGCAGTGGTGGACGCAATAATCACTAACGCTTCCTAGCCTTCCTTTGCTTGTCCTCCTAGCGGCTCCAAACCCTCTGCTCCCCATGATCACCGCACTCAGCCCTAACCTCTCCACTTCCAAACACAATCTCTCTTTCATGTCATGGTCTTTCACTATATGGATTTTAAACGGAATCTGAGCATCCACTAACGGCTGCGCCAGCGTGTTCGCTTTTGTTGTCGTGAAAATGTCGAAATCGTTCTCAAGCTTCTGCTGCGACTCTTCGTCAGAGTGGTCTGCGGTGATGGCGGTGGCTTTTTCGTGCTTAGTTGTGGAGTTAGGGGTGATTTGGAGTTGGATAGAGCCCCAGTCGGCTCCGTAAAGGACGGAGGTTGGGCGAACGTGGAGCAGTATGACGGCGTCTCCCGGACGAAGGTAGTTCTGAACAGCCCATCGGACAGCGTAAGCGCTCTCGTCGCTTAAATCGACGGCGATGGCGATGCGACGCTGGGCACCAACAGTTGGAGTGGTGGATGTTGTCAACGGGACTCGTGGTGAACCCGGTTGGATTCGGAGAGAAGCCAGGGGTGGAACCGGAAGGTCCGGTTCCAATTGGTGCCGTTGCTGTTGATTCATCAGAAAACAGGATTTGGGGAAACTGAAGAACGGGTTAGCCTTTGACGAAGGAAAATCAGAGAAATTGGGATGAGCTCTGAAAAGCTGTTGACACGGCTTGCTAAATTGCGCTAGCAATGAGCACGATATTGATGCCGCCAACCTTTTCTTTCTTTTTTTCTTTTTGTCCGTGTGTTTGACTTTTGACTGAGACAAGCCCAAGCCCAATAAGATATTGTATACACAAATAATTTTCAATTTGAAAAGGAAAAGTTGTTAGCAATTTAGAGGCAAAAGTAAAATATAATTGGCTAATCCAGCCCTAAATTTTAACAACTTGGGTAAGTGGTTTTTTAATTTTTTATTTGAAAAAAGAGGATTTAAACTTTTTTTTTTTTTTTTTTCATGAAATCATATACAAATCAACTAAAACAAATGCGTCAGGATTGTTTTTTTATTCTTAAAGGGTTAATCAGTTTTCTTTAGGTGAAGAAGGGATCTAGATATGGGAGAAAAAAGAAAAGGTTTCTTTAGGTGAAAAAAATTATAATAATTGATATGCCCAACCCACTGCCTCCTCCAATCTCCTTTGTGCACATATTGGATACGGTCAGCCACCTAAAGAGTGTATTTTATTCATAAAATTATAATACGACGGGATATAATAGAATAATATTATAATTAATATTAGATTAAATAATATTATATTATTTTATATTTAAATATATAAAGATTATAATATAATAATTTATTTATTAGTTAAAATTATTTTTTATTAAAATTTTTATAATTTAAATTATTGATATAGTTTTTAAAGATACAATAAAATATATAAATTTAATTTTATAAATTAAAAATAATTTTTTTTACTTTATAAGATTGAATCATCTTATATTAAAAGGATGATTAATTTTTTTTATAATTTTATTACTTTTTATGGATATAAATTAAATATAATATAAAATAATTATCAATTTATCTTTATCAATAATTTTATGTGTCAAACTAAAATAATAATAAAAAAAAACATATGCCCTGACAAGTTATCAATCTCAATGTTCTAACTTCTAACTTATTTGTAGTAATAAAGACACTAATTTTCATATTTAATTAGATCCAATAATTTATATCATCATATAATAAAAAATATTTTATTCATGTCATATCTTATACGAAAATCACATGTCATAATTCGTGTTGATACTAAAACATAAAATATAATATTTTGATTTTATTAAATTTATTTATGATTTTTTTAAAATTTTAAATTATGTTATCTTCATATTTTTTATTCGTATCATTTTTATATTATATTATCGTATCGTATTTTAAATTATCAAATTTATATTTAATGATTGAAATCTTAGCATAATCTGAATTAATGAATTAAAATAATTCTTGAGACCAAAGTTAAGAACCAATAATTAAAAATATATGTTGGCAATGGAAAAATGTCCCCTGATTAAAGCGTGCGTTACATATATGTATTTGACAGCTCAGTATATATCATCTTCAAAAGTCATTGTGCTATAAAAATTGAAAGTTTATATGAATGTGATTTTAAAAATCCTAGTGTTTAATGAAGTCAATATCAAGTTCTTGAACTTGACAACTTATACAGGCGTGTAGATAGATTACAAATCTTGAAATCTTGTCTTGTAATAATCCTACTGTTTTTTTTTTTTTTTTTTCTTTGGGGAAAAAGTGTTATGGATTGCCAGCTTTTTAGTGAAACCATTCGAGATGACCAAAAGAGAAAGGGACAAAATAAACATTAACTCCATAAAAAGCCAAAAAACCATTGGGGTCTGTTTCGCGAGCGAGTAATATACGGTTGGAGATTGAAGAGCGGGATATGAGCGGCTTTTGTTGGACATGCGAGGCAGAAGGAGGTTATCAGGGTATTAATCATAAGCTGGACATAGCTGTAACTTGTTAGGAGCGATTCGTTCGTAAAATTTTAAATTTTGAGAGGAACAATAATTTTAAAAAAATATTATTGAAAGGAAATATATAATTTTTAAATTTTATTAGTTTAAAAAATATAAAATTTTTATTTTTATTCACGAAAATATAAAATTTTTTATTATATTATTTTTGATAACATATAAATAATATATGACATTTATAATATTAATATATGAATAATATGTGATATATAAATAACACATTATTTTCATTGAAACTAAATAATTTTAAAAAATATTTTTTTATATTTTTAACAAATATATAAATTTTATGTGTAATAATACTAAGTAAATGTATTTTAAATTTTATATATAATAATATTAAATAAAAATATTTTACATTTTATTTTTTTCATATTTCAGCAAAAAATACGTTTTTTTATCTTAGAAAAGTCATATTATCAACAAAAATTACGTTTTTTATTTAGAAAAATCATTTTTATTGAATTTTAAAAAATATATTTTTCATATTTTCAATAAAAATTGTGTTTTTATCTTAAAAATATAATCTTTTTAACAAAAATTATGTTTTTAACTTAAAAATATCATCTTTATTAAATTCTAAAAAATATAATTTTCATCTTTTTAATAAAAAATTGTAATTTTATTTTAGAAATATTATTTTTCAATAAAAACTGTATTTTTATCTTGAAAACATTGTCTTTTAAACAAAGACAGCATATTTTTACCTTAACAATGTTGTTACTTTTTAAATTCTAAAATATAATTCTTTTTTCATATTTTTAACAAAAATCATATTTTTTATTTTAAAAATATTGTCTTTTTTGAAATATAAAAAATAATTTTTTTATATTTTCAACAAAAATTATTTTTTTAATCATAACTATTGTGAGGATTTTAATAGTATTATGCTAAAAACGTAATCTTTATTTAAAATATATTAAGAAAAATATTATCTTTATAATATTTTATAAAATATTACTACGCTTTTAAGGTCAATAACTTATTTATAAAATCTAAACTTGTAATTCAGTGAAGGCAAATAGGAAAATTTTTTCTTTTTTTTTTTCGAAATTTTAAAAAATCTTAGAAAAAGAGAGTTTTTTATTCTCTCATAATTTCCCACTTCTTGACATTATTAGAAATCTTAAAAAACCATAATAATTATATTTTTATAAACTAGACTAAGAAATTAAAATATAAAAAGTAAGATTTCAAGAGAAAAAAATTTTCTCTAAAACAAACGCCGTCTTAATATATTTCTTCTATTTCAAAGCACAAAATTTTCAAACTTTATTACTAGTACTTATGCTTGCTTTGGTGATCTTTGACGGTGCTTAAACGTATCTAAAATTTGCTTCCGACATATTTATATCTCACTGGTTTTATGAAAAAAATGAAAAAGATAAGTAGAAGTGAAATGTCTAACGTTTTTATGATGGAAAGAAAATAATTAAACCAATTAAAGTTAACTTTTTCTAGTTGAATACATTATTTTTTTTTTGTTTGCTTTTAGGTAGGGGTGTGGAAAACATTTGAAAAAATTAAAAATTAATTTAAAATTATAATATTTGGTTCAATTTAAATCAATTTTTTTCTTATTTAATTTGGATTAAATTATATATTAAATATATATATATTATATTCGGATTGAATTTTAAATCAAAAAATAAAAATAAAAAAATCAAACTAAATTAAATCAAATAAAATAATATGTACATATTATGTTCGGATTGAATTTCAAATCAAAAAATAAAAAATAAAAAAATCGAACAAAATCAAATTATAAAATAATTATTTATATATATTGTAAATTTTTATAAAATAAAAATAAATATTTTATATTTAAAATTATTTAGATAGATTAAAAATTTATATTCAAATAATATTCAAATAAAAATAAAATTAATAAATTAATAAATCAAATCGAACTAATAAAATTTAATTTAAATTATATAAAATATTGATTTAAATTTGAATTAAAATTTAAAATTTTATAATATTATGAATTATTTAAAAAATTTAAACCAATTTCTCTTCCAATCCTTATCATGCCTACTTTTGAATACGTTCTAGCCCGTTAGTTTTTGCGTTTTGTCAATTTGATATATGGAACTTTCAAGATACTGAAAGTTGGGAAAGGAAAAGAAAAGGCTATCGTGTCAAATGTCAATGTGTGATTGATTTGCACAATTAATGCCATGCGAGCCATTATTATTTTTTATGTCTTGAATGGCAATTTTTTAGTATTTAAAATTATTAAAATTTTAATTTTAATTTTTAAAATAAAAATTTAACACTCAATCAAATGAAACAAATTTTTTTGAATTAATGTGTAAATTAATCTTTAAATTATATATTTTTTATTATTTAATATTTATAAAAATATATCATATGTTATTATTTTATTTATTATTATTTTTTATCAAATCAATATATTATTAATGAAGTTATAGTTAAAACAAATAACATGATAAAATAAAAAATTATAATTTTTTTTTTATAAATATCAAAATATAAAAAGATATAATTTAAAGATGAAATCGCAAATTAACCCATATTTTTTAAAGCCTTTTTTTTATAATAGCATTTGTTATTGTTTGCAAGTAAAATCAAGCCAGGCAATCAATGAAGCACATGCGATCAGAAATTTTTATTGGACAAGAAAAGGTTGCAGTGGGGATTTTTAGGATTTGCCAAGTGGTCACGTAAAAACATGTCAGTCATTGATTTGAGACTCTTGATTTAATGAGGATCCCTATGTGGCTCAAGACTGATGATAGGGCATCTAGCATGGCAAGAACAGTGCTCAGTTGAACGGATGACAAGGCTCTATTTGACGAAGGGGTATTAGTGGCTGTTGGAAGAGGTTGTTAACAACTAAACCATCTAAAATTTAGTGTGAGATAATGAAAAGAATTTCAGTTGCTGATTTTGTAAAACTTTTGGGACAAAACGAAGGGGATTAGTTGTTAAGAAGTAGAAGGCAATGGTTGGAGAAGCCTCTATAAATGGATAGAGTTGCCATTTGATCGAGACATAGCATATCACTATACAAATACTTACTAATTCAGCTCTAGTTTTGGTTCTCAAGCATTCATAAATTTATATTTTTGAGCTCGTTGTGAGTATTCTCTTTTAACAAATTTTGTTTTCAGTGGCATATTTGTTTGATTTGATAATTATTGTAAGTTTTTTGAGAACTGGAATCAATAAACAAGTGCTTCCAAGCTTATTGGCATTGATTTTATGCAATTTTCTTGTGTCCAAAGCTGTGATCGACAAGATTTTTTTTTTTTTTACTTAATCTTGTTCAATTTCGGTTTTATTGGTAAGCATTAAGTAATTATCTTTTTTTAAAAAAACAATTTGCAAATTTCTATTGAAATGAATATTTCATTGGAGCCAACTAGTGAAGTTGAAAGTTGAGTCTTTTTAGTCTCCATTGTCCATCATTCACCAGTGAGGGCTTTGAATCTGGCTGTGAGGGTTGTTGCTAGTGAAGGGCTTGAATATGGTGGTGAGGGTTGCTAGGTGGGTGGCAGTCAGTTTCTTGGTTGGGAATTGTGATTGGGGGTGGGTTGAAATTTGAAGCAAATCATCGAATTGTAAGGCCACATGAGAAGGCAAGAAGCTGGCGATAGGCTACTTCAATAGACAAGATCAAGGGGATGGGACCGAGGGTGGTGTTTTGGGGCTTTTGGCCTTTCGATAGTGTTAGGGAAGAAGATGATGATGATACTTGAGAGGTAAGAAGTGAGAGATTAAGATGAAAGTGTGAGAAATTGAGAATGACACAAAGTGAAAAGGATAAGGGAAAAAGAAGTGAGGTGAGAGTTGAGGGACTGTAAATAGGAGAAGGATAGGGGCTTGGGTCTGAATGTTGAATACGTGTGGGGAGGGACCCAGGTGGGGTTTTTTAAGAGTGTAACATTTATTTATTTAAGAAGAAATGTATTAAGTGTAGAAGATTTTAGAAATTTTATTAGATGAAAAATTTTAAGAGTAAAATTTCTTAAAATTTTATGAAGGAAAGTTAAAATTGAACAAATTTAAGAATTAATGTGATAAAATGCATAAATTTTGGAGAAAATTGTTTGATGAAAATTCAAGGGATAGATTTTTTATAACAAATGAAAAATAATTAAAGTTAAATGATTAATTTTATTATTTATTAATTTATGATTTTGTATTTATATTTGTTGTTAAATCAAATATGAATAATTTATATGAATATTTTTTCAAGTAAATAAAAGAAATTGAGTATTATAAATTATTTTAAAAATTATTAAAATAAAAATAAAAGTTTTTGTGATTATAATTATATTATTACATTTCATAATAAATTGTGCAAAATTAAAAAACAAAATTCACGATTATGATGATTGTAATGACCACAATGATTTCATTTTATCCACAATCATGATAAATATAATACAATCGAAAATAGGACTAAAAACTTAATTTAAATCTTTGAACACTAATTAAGAGAATACGTCAAACATCATTTTCTAATAATTACTATTTAATGGTTTCTTAAATGCACTTTCATCATTCATGTGCATTTTAATGTGTTGGCTTAATAAAACATCAATATAACTTATAACCAATAAAGTGAAAGAAAATCAAAGTGAAAGCTGTAGAATAAAATGTATTGATAACAAAATGGAAGGTTTATTGAAAACAAGGAACATTGCTTATAAGAATGCACAACGCATGTAATAGAATTGTAATGACTCAAAACTAAGTTTGGGAGGTTGAGATTGTTTGTAACACTCACGAACTAGTGTTAATTTTTGAACTTCCAACATTTCTCTACTTGTTGATTTTTGTAGTAGAAAATTTGCGATCATAAACTATAATTACCAACAGCAATCTGAAATATTATGTAATAGTTTTTTTTAATGGATGATAATGGTTATAGGGTGTGTTTGGTGTACTAAGATAATATTGTGAATAAGGTTAGATTAAATAATGTCATCATATATTATATTTGATGTGTGTAAAGATTATGATAGGATAATTTTATTTATTGATCAAAATAATCCTTTCTCAAAGTTTATAAAATTTAAATTATTAATGTAATTTTTAAAGATATAATAAAATATGTAAGTTCAATCTCATGGGTTAGAAATAATTCTCTTCACTTTGGAATAAATGAATCATCCTATGTTAAGAGGATGATTAATTTTTCTTAGAATCCTATCTCTTTTTTTAGATACAAATCAAATATGTTATAAGATAATTATTATCATATGCTATTTATCATCTTATGTATTAAACATAGCCATAATGTCTTGTATCATATTTGCAGAAGTTGTCAAATTAATTCGACATAACTCTATTTGTTAGAGACAATCAAAATATAGCTTTATAACTAGGGAGCTAACGACATCATATAACCTAGTCTTGTAGTTGGAATATTTAGTTGAATAAGATTTCTTCTAACTTGGGAAATCACTGGGGAAGATACTTGAAAGGTTATTTATTTCTAATTTAACTAATTTTCACTACTTTAATTGTACAATTGTTTGAGATGCAATATGATAACCTTGGCTTTCACTATTTGCTCATGTACCATTTTAAAATGTGTGTTTGCATTGGATTTTCTTAATTCACATACATCATTTACAAGAAAATCTAACTATAAATTAGAGATGAATTGTTAACATACCTTTTAATTTTTCTTTCTTTTAAATACAAAAAGCATGTTATAATTATTTGAAGATTAATGATGATTTATCTATAACATTTTTAAACATTTCCAATTAGTTATTCATTTTTTTTTTTGGGATCAAACCATGTATCTCTTTAGGTTTCATGACATTTTCATTACCAAAGCATCTTTTACGTATAGTGGTGTGAATTATCCCTCATTACAATTTTAGCATTGGGACTTTAGAAGGATTAAATACAACGCACCCAACTATATATAGGATAACAGGAATCATATCATCTGGTCATTCTTGGGGGTTAACCTTGGAGGAAATGACAAGATTTTTTTTTATTCTCTTTTAATTTCTCATTTCAATAAAAGTGAAGTGAGTTCAAAATGTGGAAAGCATAATGATAAAATCAATGGCAATTTAGGGTTTATAAAAAGGTTTCAGAAGTACATATGCATATATATATTTAGTCCAATATTCTAATTACTCATGCTATATGGAGATATGGGAGTTTATATAGCTTGTGCAGCAAACTAAAATGAAAGGCATCATATTTTCATCATCTTCTTATATTGATCCTGTTTATTACTTTAGTTGGCTTTATGGTATAAACAAACATCATAAAGGTTGCATCATCAACATCAAAAGGAAAAAGAGGGGTAGAGTTTTACCTGTCTTGCTATCTATACAAACTAAAGTTTGTTAGAGGTTGTTATACTGAAGTAGGCAAAAAAATGATGGTTGGTTGTTTAGGAGTTCATCTCAATAGGGTGAATATGCTAAAACAAGCCTAGTGAGGTGTAAAACATGCTGAAAATGAGAGTTTTTATTGACTATAAACTGAGTTGTGTTACACTTAAGTTAACTAGTTAACGATCAACTTGGTCAAGGCTTGGTCAACATAATCATACCTTGGGATTACCCAAATAAAGCATGTCGAAAGAGCTACGTCATCTGTTTCAAGGAAATGATTCACCTTTCACCCAAAGAAGGATTTGCTCAACATACTTTTGACAACCTATCAAGACAGTCACTTAATAATTGACCGCTTAACATCGACTTACTTGAACCAATAAATACAACCTACACTTACCTTGGATAATTAAATGCAACTCACATCTACCCACGTGGATAATTTTCAAGCTCCACGTAGACATCTCATCAACTGTCAACTGTCTTAGTTAGGTTACCACTTCTTGATCTTATATATAAGTTAATTGGAAGACTAAGTACGTAACAAGAATAGATAACCTTGCTACAAACTTTAAGCTTACTTTTATTGAAGCTTCCTCCATATACCTCACCACCTTCTTTTCTTTCTTTACTTTACCTTACCTTTGATACAGTATTGACTTGAATGTCGAAACACTTTTCGGAGTAACAACTCCGACACCCTTTGATAGTATTTTTTGGTTGCAGGTTCAAGCTATCATTCTTTTCAACTTCACCTTTTTTCTTCGAGTTAAAACACCCAAAAACACCATCAACAAGTTGAATCTTGGCATCTAGTAAGTTGATAATACTATAAATGATGTTGACTATTAGTAGTGATTGAGAAATGTAAATATTGTAAAATAAAGGAATTAGTTGAATTGACAGTGTAAACTATAAAAGTTAGGTTTTTTCTTGATTAGCTTTATGTTAAATATAACTACATTTAAATAGCTATGTGGATAGGGGAGGCTCCACAAACTTTTGAATTCGAAATGATGAATGGCATAACATTCAAGTTTGAGAACTTGCCTATTGGATACAAAAATATAGAGTCAACCACTAATTCTTTTTATTTAGGTAGTGATTGGCACCTAAATGAATTTATCTTTTTTAAGGATTATCTTAAGGGGTTTTTGGAACAAGAGCTAAGTTTGGGAATTGGTATCGTGTAAGAAAGTTTTAGCACTCTACAACCACTCATAAATTGATACCAAGTTTTACTACAAGTTATTCTTATTTAAGCCTTAATCCAAGATATGTTTTTTATTGGTTTCGATATTAAATATTGAAAAAAAAGTTTTTAAGTTTTCACAAAAAAAAAAAAAATTCTCTCACCTCAAGAGTGAAAATAAACTTATTATTTACCTGAAGAGACTCTATTGTTGGATTTATTAAATATCTTATTGAAAACCAAATCTCAATTCCTTAATTTATTTACAAAATAATGTCATACAAAAATACTATTAAAATAATATAAAATTATAAATATCATGCAATAATATCATAGTTAACATGCAAAGATCATGCAAAAATATCATGCAAATAAATCATAATAAATAATACAAATAAATAAACTCCATACAAAATAACATGCAAATATATAATAAATCATACAAATAAATTAGATCCATTCAAAATATCATCCAAATATATAAATTATAATTACTCATGCAAAAATAACATATAAATCATGTAAATAAATATAATCTCTGCAAAATATCATAAGAAAAATCTTACAAAATAAACTATGAAAATCCTACCAAAGTTTCTTTTTTCTTTTCTCATCACTTTTAGTTTAATCACAATTAATAAAAAATAAAAACTAGAAAATAAAAATAAAATCAAAACCAAAACCAAAATCAAAATAAAAAACAAAAAAAAATATTAAAGATAAAGGAAAACCTATAATTTGGTCAAGTTGGTAACAAGTTAACGCTTGGGTCGTCATGGCTTGGAGTACGAATCTAAGAGCCTTAAAATGGTTTCATTTCACAATGCTATAAAAGTAAAAAATCTTAGTGTTTCTCTAGACTTCCTTTTCCTCTTCTGTCTATAGCCTCTGTTCTCTCTTCTTTTTGTTTAAAAGCTATCGAGAAATTTAACCCAATTTTTAGAAACTGACTAAGATCTTAGAATCTGGCATAGTAAAATTCAAACCTTTCTTTAAAAATTGATCACCTTGAATTCCTTCAACCACCTTGAAACCCATTGAAAAAAATTAAACTTTCACAAAAAAATTCAAATAGAAACTTAGAAATAAAAAAATCCAAAAAAATCCTAAAAATTTCTAAAAAGATAAGAAATTAAAACAAAGGGCCCAGATTTCAAAAAATCCAAAAATCAAACCAAAAGACCTAAAATCCCAAAAACCCAAACAATTTTCAAAAACTTTAAAAAATTGAATCAAAGTCCATAAACCATAATCCAAAACCAAAAATTGAATTTTTTTTTTTTGTTTTTTGCATTTGGTCAAATTGTTGATTGCATGCTAAATTGCTTGATTGCTTATTACTTGTTGTTTTTGTTGGTTGTTTAGAACGTGGTGTATCCCACATTGGATAAAAAGATTTAATTATTAATGAATAAAATTAATTTTTGTATTAATTTTATTCATATTCTAAATAATTATGTTTAAAAAGAAACAATTATTATATGACAAATGGTAATAACTATTTGAATATAATAGATTATTATTCATAAAGGTCATAATTATACAAAAGGTCATAACTATTTTAATAAAAGTTTATGTCTATTCATTCATTATAAATAGATTTTTCAGCATAAGCATTTTCACTACTTCTGATTGGAGAGCTTGAGGTTTTATTGTATCCTTGAGATATAATTGCCTATAAGAAAATATTCTTTACGCCTCAAAGCTAAAATTCTTTTCTGTTATTTCTATTCTCTTATTTATTTTTTCTAATAGTTTCTTTTTGAATTGCAAATTGTTCTTGTCATCTCCCTTTCTACTTGCTTATTGATTTTCTTTGTCTCTTTACCTAAGAACGTTTTCCTCAAAACTCAAAGTTTTATGTTTGCTCTATTTGTTGTGTTTATTGCTTCTTGATTCTCTAATCTTGGAATTGAACTCTTTATATAGGGATCACATCCCTTTTCAATTTGAAAAATTTTAATATCAACTAAAATTTTCAAGACCCTATCAAGATTTATTTTCCTTTTTGTAGAAACTTAATTCTCAAGAATTATCAAAATCAAACTCAACCTTCAAATTTCAAATCTAAATAAAATCACTATCTTTAAAAAAATTAAAAATTTATGTTCACTTTTACCAAATAACAAATCATAAAAAACACTTTTGGGCCGTTAAATTTGGACTTAAAAATGACTTTTAAAACCTAACATCAAAATACAATTCGAGACCTAACATTATCAAAAAATTTTCAAAGAAAATTGGGTATATACAACTACTCCTCTTTGCTCATTTTCTGTGAAATAAGAATTGTACAAAGACAAAAGACATCCATTTTGTTCAGGTTAAAAAAATATTATTAGAGAAAAATTGAAAAGGCTCTTTCTCAATAGAGGTTTTTGAAACGTTGGAATTCAAAAGACTCTGCAATCAACAAAGACGTTGAAACTTAAAAAAATCATAACCAAAGCTCTTTCTCAACAGAAAGTATCGAAATTTTAAAAAATTCAAAAAAATTTTTCCGTTAACAGAAGTTTTGGAAACTTTAAAAATTTAAAAAGCCTCATCATCCAGAGGCATCAACACGTTTAAATTCAAAATTAGGAATCTTATTCTCAACAGAACATATTGGACTTTAAAATCTTTCCTAAACAAAGGGTGTTGAAGCTTTAAAAATCAAAAAGCTCCATAGATCAACAGAGGCTTAAAAGGCTAATAGTTTACATATCTTTAAAAGGAAAAATAGTTCAAAAGAATTCTCAACATCTAGGAAAGATAGGATTTCTCGTTCTGGGAAAAAGAGCCATTTCGTGGTCACATGAAAGGCACTTGATAGAGAATCTTTCTACAAAGAAGAGTAACCGATTCATGAACAACAAGGCCAATGAAGATAAAATTGTTATAGTTTGAGTCATGCCTTGTCTTAAAGTCCTCTCTATGCCTTTTATGTCCTTATTTCCTACACTTGGGACTCACTAGCACACTCCTTACTGCTTTTGTGCTTGATCGCTTCTGATGAACCAATGATAGAGATCTTTAGCTTCCCTAACAATTGTTGTTCAATCCATCCCTGAGCTTTTACTGGATGTCACAGGCATTGAAACTTGAAAAATTCAAAATAAAAAAGTTCATCTCAACAGAAGCATTGAAACTTTAAAATTTTAAAAGGTTCTTATAATCAGAAGTATTGAAAGTTTAAAATTTTAAAAAGTTCCTTTAACTAGAGACAATAAAAATTTTAAAAAATAAAAACTCCTCTAACTTAAGGTTATGAAACTTTAAAATTCACAATGAAAAGCTCATCTAATTGGAGGCTTTAAAACTTAAAAAAAATTAATTTTAAAAAGGTTTGAAAGTTTTAAGGATCATACATTTGGGTCTTATAGATCAAGCTCGGATGTCTTAGAGATTATGCCTGAAAGTTTTATAAATTATTTCTTATCTTGAAAAAGCTTCTCTTCAATGGAGGTTTTGAAATTTTAAAATTAACAATTTTCTTTTCATGTGCCAACATAGCTGGGTGTAAATTCTTAATTGGTGCTATACGTTTAGAATTTAACTAGTACCGGCTAAACTGGACTTAAATATCATTATTTGCCATCCAATAAGGGATTAAATCAAATCTCTTTGTTTCTTTTTTCACCTCAAAGTTTGCATAAATGCAAATGTTATGATATTAATACCAATGTATCTTACCAAGATATAGATGCAAATACTTATTTCACCAACATAAATGCAAATGCTTTCCACAAAAAAATGTGAATGTGAATATCTATCCCAATAAATTAGATGCAAATGTCTTTTTTTTCATCATATTTCTTAATATATTCAAAAACCTTAATTAAATTATATAAATGTTTGTATATGTCCATGATCTAAATGCTCACCAAGTGATACAAATGCATGGTTGTAGTTGTGCTACAAATGCAATATTCAAACAATGATTTAAATTCTCACCAAATGATGCACATGTATGGTTTAAATAAATATGTAATTTATAAATTTCCTAAATGATGCAAATGTGTGATCCAAATAATTATGCAGTTTATAGATTTCTTAAATGATGCAAATGCATGACCCAGATATTATGTAGATGTTATTATCAAAATAAATATTTTTACATTTACCAAATGAAACACATGTAATTATTAAAACAAAGCATTTTTGTTGCCCCAAAAAGGTCATTCTTGTTATATTGATTTGGAAATCATCTTTCTCCCATCCACCAAAATTCATATATACAATAATTGAAATTTGAATTTTTTCAAAAATTCCTAAAAGAATGGTAACAACATTACCCTAAAATAATAAAAAATTACCCTATATAATAATTTTCCAAAACCAAAAAAAAAAAATGTATCAACTCTTTAAAAAATATGACATTTAGATCTCTTGAAAATTGGTGATTACTAACAAGAATGAATTGGGTGAATCACATCTTGGTCTTTCCAAAATGATGACATGGTTTAGCACTTCAAGATTTCAGTTACTAAGAAAGACTTTGTCACTAAATGAAGAGGAAAATCAATGTTTCTTTATCTAGGTTCACAAATAAAAGTGCAAATTTTTTAAAAAATAATTTTTTTAAAGCACAATCTATTTTGGGACTCCCTTAGATTCTTAATATGTGACATTTTAACAAATGTCAAGATTAGTTATCATAGAGTCAAAATTTTGGGAAAGAAAAAAGTCTCAAACTTTAGAATAAATCTTCAAATTAGGCTGACTTTTCTTAGGTTTTTCAAAGTTTTTTAATGCTCATTGGTTCATCAAAATGCCTTCATTTACTGCTTCTCGCTTTGCATTTAATTGTATGATTTGTTTTCAAAATTTTAATCTTGTTCTAGACTACCATTTTGGGTTTTCACCATAGAACTTCATTTTTTCCATTTTTTCTTTTGACTTTTTCATCATGCATTTGAAAAATTCAAAATTCATCCAAAGTCAAAAAATGATGGTGATTTCCTAAAGAAAGTTTTTCAATTTAGATATCCACACTTGATTAAAATGGGTTTTTCAAAGGATGTAATTAAGCTAGGGTTTAGGGTTATGAAAGAAAGGATAAATAGGCTTAAAAGATCATTTCTTTTCAAAATACATTTGTCATTTCCACTTATCAGAACATGCATTTTCATCTTTTTTCTTTTTTTTTTTTTTTTCATTTTCATTCCTTTTTCATTGTTTCTTACATACTTTCACCTTTGACAAATTAAGTTCAAAATTTTGGAACTCTATTTGACTATAGGCATTCTTTAATTGTCTTAACTTTGGATCTAATGTTTTTTTCAAATAGATCATCATTCACACTTACCCCCCAGTGTGGAGGGTAATCTTTGGTTATGATTTCTTAAAAAAGAATTTAATAAGCTCAAAAGGGGTATCACATGATTTTTTTTTTTTTGTGAAAAGAATATGAAATATGACAATTTATCATATCAAATATGAATACCTCTATTAGAAAGCAATCCTGAGGAGAAGATTTTTTTTCTTTTTGATTTTTAGAATTATTTGAATATCTCATATGCATGATTTTACAATCAATTTTTTACTATTCATTTTTCTTTTTTTTTTTTTACAACTCAATCTCAATATGTATTATCTTACTACATCAAATGAAGTCCCAATGTAATAATCTTCTTTTTTACAATCCACACCAAATGGTCATGTAATCTCCATTCAATAAGAAATGAAATGGATGCCATCTGGATAAAAAAAACTGAAAAAATTAGATAATTTGGCTTTTTGGTAAATTTGCTGCAAGATATGGGTAAAAGAAAATTTTGGGCAACGAATGAAAGATAAAAGGGATGTTGCATAAATTCAGATGTAAAACAAGGATATTGGGGGGATATGACCTTTCCAGTAATTATGTCCCAAGGACGAAATTAAAAAGTTCAAGCTTTTGAAGGAATTTGGGTAGTTAAATGTTTAGAATCGTGACATTTATAAAAAAACTAATATCTGGAATATTTAAGTGAGTGCCTCATTTATTGGCTTACAAAGAATGTTTCAAAAAAGATTTTGCAAATTTCATTCCTCATAACCTTTATGAAGATCATTAACTTCATAATCATATTTAAAAACAAATGTATGTGTAAACTCATATATGCAATACATAGTAAAAACAAGAATTCTTATTTAAAACTATGTACAAAACTGAAAAAGGCAAATATTCTCCCAAATAAATGAAATAATATACATACAAATATGTTTAAATGGATAAAAATGTATCTGTAAATACATGTATGCAATACATAGTAAAAATAGGAATTCATATTCAAAACTATGTACAAAATTGAAAAAAATAAAAAAATTACTTTTTAATTTACAATTAGGCATTAACATCTTTTATATATGAAAAAGTGAAATGCAATATTGCATAAATGAATAGACAACAAAATATATATGTACAAATGCATGTATGTTAATGATATGATCCTTGTATCATATAATAAGAAGATAATATATTTTGTAAAATCTCACCTATTTTCCTTTATTTTTTCTTGTTTTTTTACAGAAGAAAAAATTTATAAAAGAATTTTTATTTTATAATAAGTTTAAAACTCATCTTGACAAAACATAAATGTAAACCAAATATAATGGTAAATGGACAAAATATGAAGCCCATCATATGCCTTATTTTTAAGGTTTTCTACACAAAAGGGATGGTAGGGCTCTAGCTTAGGTTGGATTTTTAAAGTTTGTCTACATGTTATTTCAAAGGCCTTGATGACCTAATGGTTCTAAATGTTTCTGTACATTCATCATCCATTATAAACTAATAAGGGCACCCCATCTTTGGCCCCTATTTATAAGCTCAATGGAAAGGATTCAATTTAAGTGAGAGTTTTCACTAGCTCACATAGAAGTTATCACCTCACAATAGTGTATGTACTTGTTCCTTCCTAAAAAATAATAAAACTCGGGTCTAGAGCTTATGCATGAATGCATGTGTAGTATGTGTGAAGGAACATGCCAACCCTTTTATTTACAAATCCAGCATCTCCAATCAAAATAAATAGATGAGTACAAAAATCAAAATCTACAAAATAAATAAATATGTTAATGCACATAAAAATCATAAATAATCACATAATAAAAACAATTAAAACAAGGCTTAAGATCACACATAATTAACTAAAGGCTTGACTTTTTAATGTCCCTAATAAAGTTGCCAAACTATTATAACGTTCAAGTTTAAGAACTTGCCTATTAGACACAATAAGTATAGACTTGTTACCGATTTTTTTTTATCTAGGTGTGATTAGTCACTCAAATGAATTTATTTTTTTAAGGTTATTATAAGCTTGACTAAGGGGTCCTTAAAAAGAATATGTTTTGGTCTATATCAATAGAACTAAGTTCAGGAGTTAATTACATGTAGGGAGGGTTTTAGCACCCCTATAATGCCTATAAATTGGTGCAAATTAATTACATGTTATATTATTAGCTTTAATTAAAGATGGTTTTTTATTGGTTTCGATATTTAAATATTAGAAAAAAATCTTTCGATTTTCACCAAAAAAGAAAAATTTTTCCCTTAAGAGTATTCAATATTGTTATAACATATAGATCCGTAAATCTATAACTATATTTAACAAATGGAGTCACCACAATCATTTTTTACTAGGTGTGATTGGCCACCTAAGGAATCTACCCTTTTAAGGGAGTTCCTGAGTTTAACTAAGGTCTTAAAAGAATAGGTTTGGGTCTACTAACCAGAACAGGGTTTGAGAGTTTAGTTACATATGGGGGAGGTTATAGCACCCCTATATGCCCATCCGATGGATGGTAACATTTTATTTTAAATTTATCCTAAGGATTATCTTGGTTCTAATGGTTTTGAAATTTAAGTTGAATATTGAAAATAATTTTTAAGATTCTCCATCAATCTGGTAGAATTCTTAAAAATTCTTTCTCACCTTAAGAGTATTCAAGAATCCTATTTGTTTTTCTTAAAAAGGATCCATCATCGAAAAAAAGGTTTAATTAATTACTTTTTTTTTGAAAATATATCTAATTATTTCACAATTTGGGACAAATTAGAAATATCTTCTTTTTTTAATTTTTAAATTTTTCACCATTTGGGCCTATTTAGAATTTTTTTTTTGTTTTTTTATCTTTGGAAAGAAAATATATGACAATTATTTTTTCAAAATTTCATTTAAATTCTTCCACAATTTGGTACAAATTTAAAGAAATTTCTCACCTAAAGATTTCTTAAGAAATTTACTGTTTGAAATTTCTAAGAATCTTATCATTGGATTATAGTCAAATATTTTTAACCAAAAATTCCATTATTTGGAAAAGAATACAATTACTTTTGTTGAAATTTCATCTAAATTATTCCACAATTTGGGATAAATTTAGAGAAATTTCTCACCTAGAGATTTCTTAAAAATTTACCATTTGAAATTTCTAAGAATCTTATCCTTAGGTAATATGTATTTAATTCCAAAATTTTTATTAATATTTTTTATTTTTTATTGAAAATAAATATTAATTATTGTTATTGAAACTTTCTTTAAATTATTCCACCATTTGGGACAATTTTAGAAAAAAATTTCTAACCTAGAAATTTTATAGAAATTTCCCATTTAAAATTTTTAAAATTTTCATCATTGGATAATTATTATTTATTCTAAAAAATATTTTATTAATATCTTATTTTATTTATTTCTTCCAATTTTTCCTAAAATCCAAACATGCAAACTATTTCAAAAATAAAAATAAATAAATAAACTAAAAAATAAAATAAAATGGAAAGAAAATACTAAAAAAAAATCGACTCGGCTTTGCTCACATGTGGCTCAGCTTAGTTGTAGACATAAAGGGGCTTCAGGATGTAGCTTAATGGCTTGTGAAACGGCTTGGCTTGGCTCAACCCCAAGGCCAAGGAAATGGGTTTTCGATGTGGGTCGCACTACGGGTCAAGTTACCCATTTAAAAATATGCAGATCCTCTTCTTATCTAATATCTAAAACGACGTCGTTTTATGTGGCTATATAAGCCAGAGGTTAGCCCTTCTTCTTTAGACCTCACCTTTATCCTCTCTCTTTACCTTAATTTTCACTTTCTCTCTCTCTCTCTCTCTCTCTTTCTAAGAACAGAAAAACCTTGTCAAAAACTTCAAAGGTTTTCAAATTCTGGCACCGTTGCTACGGTGCTTTGTCGTTGGCATTATCGTATTTTACCACCATTTGACGTCTAGTTAAACTAAAATTTTCACCGTCGATGCTTTTCACTTTCCTCGTCTCAAATATAGGCTCGTTTTTTCAAAAATCCACCTAAAATGCCCTAAATTTGAAGCTAAAAGTCATAATTTTCCCTTCCTCATTTTAGCCTCTTCCACTATCAGATCTTCTCTAACTTTCAATATGTTGTTTCTCTCATTAAGCTCTTTGTCCTCACCGTTCGAATCTTTCAGAAGTCACACTGACCATTGTTTGTCATCGTCACTACCAGAAGAGTTTCTGGTTTTACCTTTTTTACTCATCTTTTCTTTTTTGTTTTTGATCTCTTTTGGCTTCTGACTTAGCTTTTTTATTTGTCTTTGTTAATATTTGGTTGCAATGTTTCTAAGCTTGTTGATATCTTGTTGCTTTATGGTGTATTTGTTCGATACGGGTTGTATTGCTTTGTGATTGCTAGTGCGGTGATTTTCTTTTATGATAGCTGAATGCAAAGTTGATTAACTGGAGCAGTGATTTCCTGAATCCTTCTGTGCTTTGTAATCTGATTATGAGTGCATTCAGGGAATTAATTTATAGGGAGTTGGGTTACGATTGGAATCGACTGACAAGTGTATAGGGCTTTTGAATTTGTGATTTTAGTGAGGACAAGGTAGAGCACTTGGCTTTTAAGGGTGATGGCTTGGTGGTGATAAGAGCTCAACAAATTGGCACTGATGCTAATAGATTTGGGTTTCTCTATTTGCTAGGAACAAATATTTTGGGATCAAAATTTTTGGGAATTAGGCCAGGAATTGGATATAATTTTTCTAAGTTTCTCATGCTCTTTCGCTTGAATTGCCTTGTCCTCATTATTATGAATTGCAATGATTTATAAAACCAAGCTGATAGAGTTTTAGCTCAGCTCTAATTAGTGTCCAAAGCTAAAGATTAGCACCTAATTAAGCTTTCTGATAACAATCATCACCAAACCTAATCTCAACTTTTCAGCCTTTTTTTTTATTGATCAAATAATGAAGAAAGAAAAAGAAAATAAACTATAGATAGACCATAAAATAAATATGATAAATACAAAATAAAATATAAAATAAAAATGAATAAAAATCCCTACAATTGAGCATGGATTGACGAAAAACTTTGGACAAAATGAGGTGTCTACAGCTGCCCTTTTTTGTGTAGTTCTTGTGTAATAAATATTGTGCAAAGACGTAAACACCCTTTATATCTAGACAATCAGCCCGACATGTTTATTTTTTTGTTTTTTTTTTTTTTCCTTTTTTTATTTTTTTTAAGTTGGACTCTCAAACTTGTAGAATAATATAAACTCTTATAAGTAGAGGCTTACAACTTTTGAAAAATAAACAAAGCTCCTTTAAACAGAGGCTCAACGACTTTGAAAAAATAAATAAAGCTCCTTTAAACAGAAATAAATAAAGCTCCTCTAAACAGAGGCTCAACAACTTTGAAAATATAAATAAAGCTCCTTTAAATAGAGGCTCAATGACTTTAAAAAGTAAACAAAGCTTCTCTAATTATAGGCTCAACGACTTTAAAAAATAAACAAAGCTCCTCTAATTAGAGGCTCAATGACTTTGAAAAATAAATAATGCTCCTCTAAATAGAGGCTTAACAATTTTGAAAAATAAATAATGCTATTATAAACAGAGGCTCAATAAATTTAAAAAATAAAAGCTCTTTTAAACAGAGGCTCAACAACTTTGGAAAAATAAATAATGTTCCTTAACAACCATGTCCATAAGACTTATAGATTATGTCTACAGAAATTTTAAGATATTATGCCCGGTGATCTTACAAATAGTTCATAATATTGAGAAATATCTTTTTCCAAGGATCAAACTTACCTCAAAGGTATTCTTTTTCAAATAAGAAGTTGAAATTCTTTGATTGGAAAGTTTTTATCTTTATCTTCTCAATAGGGAATCTTGAAATATCCCTGCTTCATGCACTGGACATTCTCACATATGCTATGCATTAAACATTTAAAAATGCAATGCATGCTATACAAATATCAAGCTTTCTTCCAAAAGTTCAAAATCTCTTGTTATGAAAATTCTCAATCTTATATCAAAGTCAAAACTTTGTCATGATAATGATGCAAATGCTCTATTAATGATGCAAATGCAACAATCTAGATTCTCACAATACTATAAACATCATATTCTATATCATGATTCCTATGTTCATTGCCTGATGTAAGCATATAGCCAAACTAGGGTTTTAAATATTCTTCAAACAACAATGCAAATGCAATGCATGTAACGTGGATGTCAATGTCATGAAATTCTAATTAAATGTGGTAACATGGTTTTTAAAACCCCACCGTCTCTCATCTTTTTTTTTAGCTATCAGCACTAGCTATCTCAGAATAAATCTTGTCAACTGATCCCTAATATTTGATCACTACTCACAAGTCATGTGTTTTATCCACTGATCTATATTATTTCCATCATTTGATCACTATTTACAAGCTTCTCAGCATTAGTCATGAATTTCATCCACTGATCCACATTATTTCTATCATTTGATCATATCTCATATGTTATGTCGACCAATCCATCACCATACATATGTCATCTTTTTTGGTTTTAGACATCTCTTCATTTTTTTGCCCCCTATCATCTTGGATTTCTTTTCAAAGGAATGCAAGAATCTTTTATGCACATTATCATTCATTCATTATCATTTCAATTTTTGACAAATATAATGCAATCATATTATTTTATATTTAAATAAAATTTGTAAGTGTTATATTATTTAATAAATTTATAGTTAAATATTATTTGTAAAAGTTTTTTATAAAATAATATTTATCGTTCATTGTATTAACAGTTTGGGATTCCAAAGTTTAAGAAGAAAATGAATTTTAAAAATGATCACAAAGTGTTTGACCAAAAAAGATGCCTTTAATTTTTATAAAGAAATATTCAAGGTATTTTTTGGGCAAAAATGCTTTGAATATTCTAAGAAAAAAAAAACGCTAGGATTAATGAAGTTATTTTTGACAAAAAATACTTTGAATAATCCCCTTTAAATGAATAATCCATGAATTATTTAAGGCATTTTTTGCTAGAAATGCCCCTTAATAACCACATTCAATATTTTGTAAGGGATTAATCAATGCATTTTTTGACTAAAAATGCCTTCAATAATCCCATTATAAAAATCGAAAGGGATTAGTCTAGGCATTTTTTACCATAAATGCTTTGACTAAGCCTATTCAATTTTTTCTAAGAGATTATTCAAGACGTTTTCTCATACAATGCCTTGAATAATCCCAAAAAAAAGGGAAAAGGATCATTGAGTGCATTTTTGGCCTATTCAAGTCATTTTAGGCCAAAAACACCTTTAATAATTCACTCTTAAAAATTTAAGGGGATTATTCAAAGCATTTCTGGCTAGAAATACCTTCAATTTAAGCCATTTGACCTGACTTAAAAAATGAGAAAATAGCCGTTTCCATTTTGAAAAGCATGTCTAGAAATGAATGCAAGTCAATTGTAGGTTTTTGCCAAAAAAATATTTGGTTTATATATGTGATACTATGAATTGCATTTTAAAATTTACATTATGAACATTGTAGTATTTTAATAAATTGACCACACATCTGAATTTATAAGTGATAACATTGCCATATAAATATACTTTTTTCAAATAATTGTACTCAATATATGTGTATTCATATAAGCTACCAATTCATATAAAACAAATAGATACCAATAATATTAAACCAATACCCCAATCTAAAAACTTAAATTATCTATTCAACATGGCATGCTAAAAACATTATAAAAAATGAAACGCATATATTTACACCTAACCAACAATATCTCCAACCTTAAGGTGTAGCGAATGATAATACATACTTAGACCACTCTTTATCGATTTCATCAAGTTTGTCTATCGTGAAGCTTTCTTTACTTTCTTACTATAAAAAAAATCAAAAGTAAATATTAATAAATAAGAACAAAATTTAGCTTTTTTTTTTTTAAGATATTACGATTGTATGAAATTAATACTAACCTTGAATAGTGTGGTCATAAAATCATATAAAACTATCTCTCTCATAAAATGAAGGACATAATATCCATATTCAATATATCTTGGTTGACGAGGTAACTGAAAAATAAATTTAATGGGTTTAGGAAATATTTACCTAGACAAACTCAATATAAAAGAACACATTTACCAGTAATGACACCTAATTTATCTTTACTTTCTTATCAGCTGCAAACATTTTCCAAAGTTGAAAAAAAAGTACTTATACAAAAATAAAAGTAGTTATGAAGAAATAGAAGATAATATAATAACATGTAATACCTTTTTATAAAATTTTGAATATCATGATTAGGCTTCGTTGTTGGTTGAGTGAAATTAAATAAGTATGGCATATCAATCATAATAAGCTGCCAATGACAACTATAAATAATAAAAATGATATACTCAAATTAGATATCATCTTAGATTTGGGTAAGATTGGAATAATTATTTATATGAATATAACTTATGCAGTATTATATGGGACCAAAAAATAATCAGCCCATTTTTTCATGCATTAACTCACTAATGAAATTTGTTCACTAATGAAATTTGGGTCAACAAATCTGAATCTATGAGTCATTTATCTTGCCTAGATTTCTCTTTATAGGAAGCTGCACGATAACAATCAATAATACTAGTTATTAATACATCGTAATATAGATTAATACATATTGACTTTACATATTTAAATTTATAAGCTAACCTTATATAGGCAACAATATCAAAAGCTGATATTTCATTTAGGGTATAAAATTCCTTAATCTCAGGTCCCCCAATGTAAGAAACTAATGGATGATCAAATAACCCTTCCTTGGACTCAACGGTAATGTAGTTTTCTACAGATAAATGATCAGGTGCATAATTAGATAAGACATTAATGGCAACCTAAACAAGGGTCATCTTCTAAGTCCCAACATCATGCTACAATGTATAATGAAATATAAGTATTAAAACCAAATCAAATAAATATAATAAACAAATAAATATTAAGTGAATAAACAAAATCATACTTCATGGCTAGTACCGAAGATTGGGTTTTCTGTCTGACTTGCAATGAAAACTTATCCTAGCTGGATGATGCTAACCGATTGGCCTACAAGCATGCTAGGCTGCATTACTACCAACATTACCTCTAAAGCTATGAGTCATTATTGTTGATTATTCAGCATTGCTCTGGTCATGGAGTATTTGTTGTTGTTGCTCAATG
The DNA here is from genome assembly GCF_002303985.1 of Durio zibethinus. The sequence goes on along the minus strand of NW_019168048.1, from coordinate 26,405,645 downwards.
ATTGTCTCATATTGTGCATTTCGTCATTTGAAGGGTTTTGGGTTGATTACTAAAAAACTTTAATGGTAACACAAATCTACCAATCCCACGAACTTGACTATGTCTTTCTTTCACTCTTAATGCTAAAGACAAGGGATCTTTGTCATAGTATATTATCAGTTCACTGAATTTAAATTAGTAGCAAAATCATCTGAAAGATAATAATAAGATGGGTTGTAACAATAAATTTATATAAGCACAAAATCAATCATATGTGATATAATGAGTAGTTATACATACAATCTTTTTAGCTATTTCTTCTATTGCTTCATTTGCAAGCAATCAATCCTTTCACATATGTCCTGTTTCCATTACATCTCATCTAGAAACTTCGATGCCAGAGCTAGATGATTCCTAATAAATTAACACTATATAAGAATAGAATCTATTAAATGAATGTTCATAAATATTCATTTGAGTATAAAACAAGTGTGTGAATACTTATAAGCTCATACTTGACATTTGCTTAACATTTTCTCAATGTCTGATGGTGATATACTTGTTTGGCTTGAATTTTTTTTGTTGTTCTTTGATTTTCTAAAAAAGAAAAACATTACATAAATCACATATTAAGATATCGAATATATTACATAAAATCTTATAAATAATTTTTTGTAATAGGTATGCATACCGAGAATTCTTTTGATAGCTGATCTTGAACAAAATTTGTTTAATCTTGATAACTTATAACATTTGCATATAACAAAGGTAGAACAATTAAAACATCATTATGATCAGCAAACGCTAAAATATATTGGGTTGTCATCTACTTTTAAAGTCTCTAAATGCTTTCCCAACCGATTGCAACACAAGCTTTTTACATTCAATTGAGACGTTGAACCATTTCTAATAAATTTAACACAATTAGTATGAACACATTGAATTTTAATTAAATGATCATTTAACAAATTTTATGAAATAGTTGAATAAACATATTACAACCGACTCCTATATACGATCCTTTAGATCATCAAGAACTTGTCGTTAATTATGGTACGTAATACAAATGCTACACGGACGACCACTCCAATATGACTAGCCAACTTGGTAGCTCCATCAAATATAGGCTGCCCACTTTGATTGAAGCTGACATGAATTTTAATGTCAATAAATTGAATTTGTTTATTTCATCCCTTTGTTTTTCTTTTTTTCATTACATGCGTGTCTTCTTCATGTTTAGTAGTAGGAGAAATATGTTATTTGAATTTCATAATACTTGTGATTTTGATCATAATTATATAAAATAAACCAAACTTTCTCTCTAAATTTCACACAGTACATAATAATCATACTACAGTTACTACACCAATATACGTAAAACATCTTCACACAAATAATATTTTATGAGTATAAGCCATATTGTGATTCCCACCTTAAATAAGAGTTCCATGCAAAACAAATAATGAGTAAAAAAATACTCACAATTTTCACAATACCATTTAGCAAACCATAATATTTAAACCAAACTACGAGGAAACACCATACATGTAATGAAGGGAGATTGGAAAACTTAGGTGATGGTGGAATGAATAAATATATATAGCAAGTAACAAAAAAAACCTATATCAAAGAATACAAATAATACAAAAAACAAATAAAGTAAATATATATTGATAAAAAGAAAGGTGCGATGGTGTTGAGTTGTTGAAAGTCGACAATGATGAGAGAGATGAAGAAACCAAAAGGCAAACTAAATGGGTTTAGGGGTTTTGGTTTGGTTGCAATGTAGCTTTTAATCGTTCTCTGTAATAACAATTTGGGATTTCAAAGTTCAAAATAAGAGAATGAATTTTCAAAATGATCACTAAAGGTGTTTTACAAAAAAAAATGCCTTCAATTTTTTGTAAGGGAATATTCATGGCATTTTTTGGGCAAAAACACCTTGAATAATCCCAATAAAAAAATCACAAATTATTGAAGGCATTTTTGACAAAAAATGCCTTGAATAATCCCTTTTAAAAAATTGGAGGGGATTATTGAAGGTGTTTTTGGCCAAAGACACCTTTAATAATCTAGGAATTATTCAAGATATTTTTGCTAGAAACGCTTTCAATAACTTCGTTCAATATTTTGTTAGGGATTATTCAAGGCATTTTTGGTCAAAAATGCCTTCAATAATCCAGGAATTATTCAAGGCTTTTTTGGCCAAAAATACCTTCAATAACCCTATTCAATATTTTGTTAGAGATTATTCAAGGTATTTTTTGGGCAAAAACGCCTTCAATAATCTTCTCATAAATGCTTAAAGAGGATTATTCAAGATGTTTTTTACTATAAATGCTTTAAGTAACCCTAAGGGCTTATTCACAAAAACGCCTTGAATGATCCTAAAAAAAATGAGAAAAATTTATTGAAGGCATTTTTGATAGAAAATGTCTCAAATAATCCCTTCTAAAAAAGTGAAAAAAATTATTCAAGGCATTTTTTGCTAAAAATACCTTGATTAATCCACTCATAAAAAATATTAAGAGATTATTTAAGGCATTTTTGATCAAAAATACCTTCAATAATCCTATTTAATTTTTTTTATAAAAGGATTATTCAAGAATTTTTTGTGCTAAAACAATTGATTAATCCTTTATAAAAATGAAAGAGATTATTAAAAGTGTTTTAGCAAAAAGTGCCTTCAACAATCTCTTATAAAAATTTTTGGGGATTATTTAAGGTATTTTTAGTCACAAACGCCTTGAATAACCAGATGCCAAGATTTTCTAGAGATTATTCAAGACTTTTTATGACAAAAAAATCTTTAATAATCTACTGTCCTTACCTTATACTCCCACGTCTGGGAATGAAAACCTTTTAAAGAAATTTAAACTTATTAAAACAAAAGTTGTTGAAATTTTGTTCCCACCATCCTTACCTTGCCTTTCAGTCTTTACCTCACCTGAAGCTTATCTCGTCTCACTTTTTCTTGCCTTTGATCTTTTTAACTTTGTAGCTAAAATCCTTGTTTAAATTTTTCAAGCTTTAAAACTTTGTTTTCATTGCAAAAATCCCTTATTTCTACACAATGTTTACAAGCTGCCTAGATGTTATCCTTTTGCAATTGTGAGTTATTTCAAATATTCCCTATTACCCTAAAACCCAAACCCAAATAACCCTACATTGGTAACCTTATTTCACATCTATAGATTTTTTGTTTTTGTTTTAAGCTACTTTTTTCTATCCTCTGCCTCTCTCTTGCTTATTCAACCAAAATTTATCTTGGTTGTGCTTCTCTTAAAAATACATAAGTTTAATTATAAACGTACTTTTGAAATATTATTCTTAATGAAAATGTGACATTATGTTTACATAATCGTATTTTATTTAGCGTTTAAATTAAATGCTATTATTTTAATTTAAATTTTTAAATTAAATATAATTTTATTACTAGGGTAAATCATTTTACATTCTATAAATAAGGAGTGGATAAATCTCATGTTAAGAGCCAGTGAAGAATATATAAAAAGAGTCACTAGTTTTTTAAACTTTGCCTTTGCAATATCATTTGAAGATGAAAAAATTTGGTGTTGTGTTAAATGTTTCAACACATTTAGAGTTTATAGGAGAGATGCATTTGATCACATAATATGTGATAATGTTTTCAAAGGATATGTTCAATGGGCATTTCACGGGGAGGTTTTTGATGTATGCTTACCTATTGAAATAACTAATAATGAAGAAAGAGGGCTTAGTCCTGATATTCATGATTTATTACATGATATAAGGGCTGAAAGACTTATAAATGTTGATGTGGGTAACATAGAAGCTGGAGATGCTAGTAGAGAGTAACACCATGGTCATAGAATTGATAGTGACTAGTTTTATGGGTTACTTAAAGATGCAGAGGAGAAACTATATCCAAATTGCAAAAACTTCATAAAGTTTTTCTTTGTAATCTATTTGTTTCACATTAAGTGTTTTAATGGTTAGACAAATAAATCTTTCAATACATTATTAAAGGCTTTGAAACTTGTTTTGCTAGAAGGTAATACATCACTATGGTCTTATCAAGAATTAAACAAGATGATTTTTGCCTTAAGCTTGGGATATGGAAAAAATCCATACTTGTCCTAATGATTGCATGTTGTTTTGGAAGGATAAGGCAAATGAAGAAATATGTTCAAAATGTGGCGCTTCAAAGTGGAAAGAGACCTTGAATGATGCAAAAAGTGATCCCCAAGATATAGTGTCAGAAAAAAAAGTTGCTAAGATTTTACGTTGGTTTCCTTTAATTCTAAGACTACAAAATTATTCATGTCTTCAAAAATTACTACCTTGATGACTTGGTATGAATATGAGCATACTAAGGATGGATGTATAAGACATCTTGCAAATTCTCTAGCTTAGAAAGAATTAAATTCTCAGTATCTTAATTTTTCTTTTGACCCTCATAATATTTGTTGGGATTAGCTTCTGATAGTTTTAACCCTTTCAAAACTATGAGTGTGACACATAGCATTTAGCTTATTATATTAATACCTTATAACTTACCTCTATGGATGTGCATGAAATAGCCAAACTTTATTCTTTCCCTACTTATTCCTCGTCTAAAAAGTCTTGAAAACAATATAGATATATACCTACAACCTTTGGTAAAAGAGTTGCAGGACTTCGGAAAGTTGGTGTTCAAACTTTTGATTCCTCAAAAAATTAAAACTTTCAACTGCGTGTAGCATTAATTTGGACCATTAATGACTTCATTGCATATGCTAATTTGTTTGTGTGAAGTACTAGGAGAGAGTATACATGTCCTTACTATGGATTTGATGCTACATCTAAATGGTTACAACATGGCAGAAAGTATTGTTCATATACCATCGTAGATGGTTGCAACCTAATCATAGGTTTCGAAATGATAAAAACTCATTTAATGGAACTCAAGAATTTAGAAGTGCGCATTCACCACCATCAAAGAGTGAAGTGTTGAGATAGTTGAAATAATGGAATGGTAATGAAGATGGACCATGAAAGAAGAAGAGTATTTTATTCACATTACCCTATTAGGAACATCTTTTATTGCGTCACAATATTGATGTGATGTATATAGAAAAGAATATTTACGATAACATTCTTGGTACATTGATTGGGTAAGAAAAAAAGTTAAATGATAACTACAAGGTGTGACTTGACCTTGTAAAATAGGTATAATGAGTGTTCTTTATCCAAAGACTCATCCCGATACTAACACTCAATACTTGTCTCAAGCTTCATATCAAATGAGCTTAATTGAAAAAAAAATCTTTTTTGAAGATTCTCAAGAAAATAAAAACTCTAGATGAATACTCTTCAAATATCTCACTTTGTGTGCAACTTAAATAACAAAAGCTAATAAGGCTCAAAGTTATGATTGTCATCTCTTAGTGTAAGAGTTTTTTCCTATAGCAATACGATGATATTTATCTGATAAGGTGTGGTGTTTCTTATTGATTTGTATACCTTTTTTAAAGAACTTTGTTCTAAAGTTTCAAAGAACATAAGCTTAAATTACTTAAGTCTCATGTTGCATTAATTTTATGTGAAATGGAAAACATTTTTCCTTCATTTTTTTTCACAATAATGGTAGATTTAGTTATCCATTTGGCAAATAAAGCAAAAATTATCTGTCCAATCATTTATCGATAGATGTATCATAATGAAAGGTATATCTTAAAGTGTTATAGATTTTTTTACTTAAATTTTAACTAGGATGTTTGCTAATGATCTTTTCTATTGAACTTCTATTTATATAGGTTTTTTCTTACTCTTAAATCATATGTGCGCAATAGAGCTTGTCCTGGAGATTCAATTGCAAAAAGGTACTTAGCAAATGAATGCATAACTTTTTGTTCAAGATACTTTGATGGAATGAAAACTATTTTTAATCGACCTATCCAAAATGAAGACAAGAATCTCTTTGTAGAGAAAAAAAATCCATTCTTTCTACTATAGTAAGACCATTGGGAACATTAAAACATAAAGGTTTTAATGTTAACAAGCGTAAAAAGGTTTCATAAATTATACTTAATGCTATAACTTTGGTTCAAGCACATCAATATGTGCTATTTAATTCTACTAAGGTTGCTCCTTTTATAAAGTAAGATCACTTATCTACATGCATATTATACTTTGATAATTTTTTTTGTAGTATATTATATAGTCTTATAAGAATTCATTTTCATGTAGAAAACATGACTAATTTATTAAGAGGCATAATTGGTCTCTTCGGCTGATGTCATATGAGATATAAAAGTTACAAAGTGAAACTTTTTATGATTGGTTTTGTGATCATGTAAATCACACATCATGGTTTGGAATATCTAATTAAAGTTTTTGTAGTTAGATTATTATTTTAACCAAATATGAAATTGGATAGGTTGCTAATTTGGATCAATGAGGAGATGCAAACATCACAGATCAACTTAGATGGCTTACCTGTGGTCCAACTAATACTGTTAGGAAATACACTGGTTATATTGTTAATGATTTTAGATTTCATACCAAGGCATGTTAGAGATACTTAAAATCTCAAAATAGTGGAATTGTTGTAACAACCAAGATGATGAGTTATGTAAGTACAAGAGATACAGAACTTATTGAGGGGAAGTTAACTATTATGGGGTTTTAAAAGATATCATTAAATTGAATTATACTGGTAGAATGAAAGTTGTGTTATTTAAATGTGATTGGATTGATATAAATAGAGGTTGCAAGAAGGATAAATTTGGTTTCACTCTTGTTAATTTTTTATATCTAGCTCATAGTAAAACTAATTTGGTTAATGATCTTTTTATCTTGGCATCACAAGCTAAGAAAGTTTTTATGTGAAAGATGAAAGACATAATGGTTGGGTTTTTGTCAAGCATGCAAAACTTAAAGATGTATTTGGTATAGGTGATGAATCATCTTTATATAGAGAGCAAGAGAATAGAGAAATCCATATTGAATTTGATGACACACATGGTACTTCAAATTGGGTTAGAAGTGAAGTTGATGATGAAGGAATAATGGTCACACCAGAGATGAAAAATAAGCATGTAGAAAAAGATCTCATAGATGAACATAATTAGGAGGACATTTTTTAATTCTATGTAATAATTTATATTGTTGTTAAGGTTTTACAATATAAGACATAGTTCACTAATATTTTGTTTTTCTGTTACTAGCTTGAATTACTTAATTTTGTGTGATCATATAATATATTAAATTGTACTTGGTGCTTTATATGGTTTGCCACTATCAAGTTCTCTGTTATATTATACTTAGTATATTTTGTGTATTATTATTAGACTTGAGATGGCAAAGTGTAGATGATTGAATATCACTAAGGCAAATCGTGCCTCTAGTTCTCAATTGCAAACACAATCTAAAGAACAATTGTTGTCTGTAGATCCAAAAACTTCACAACATAAGCCTCTACAAGAATTTCAAGAACCAATTTCTCAATTTACAAATAATAAAGATCAAGATGAATAAGTTAAACATAATTTAGGTATAACAACACTATATTCTGTTAGTAAAATTCTTTATGTGTTATAATGTTGTACAATTATAATTTTTAATAAATGTAATTGCTTTCTTTACATATAATTTTTCTATGTAGGAAATGTTCAACATAAAAAAGCTTGAGGTCCTACATGTATGGCTGATATTTGGGATTTGAAAGAAAGGGAGTATGTTGTTAAGGTCAATGATGATGCTATACCTATTGGTGATGAATTTTACTCTTTAATTTGATTCATTGGTAGCATGGTGAGAATGCCTAGCTTTGCACCAATTAATTATACAAATTGGCATAAAATGTCAGATGATAAGAAAGAAGAAATGTGAAAAACATTATAGGTATTAATATGATAATGTTTTAGTTGCTAGCTAATGCCATGACAATAATCTTTTAGTTTCTAGTTAATAGTAGCAATTCATATAATATATATTGACATTTTCTTTCCAATTAGCTCTTTCAAATTGTAGTCAAAGTTTGAATTTCACAAATATGATTCTAATGAACTCATTGATGAAAAAATATTTCAAAAAATTAACTCTTGGGCACTAAAAAACATGGGTGCTAAGTGGAGGCAATAGAAGAATAAATTAAAGTCTAAATTTTATGATGAACACAAGACACCAGAGAAAATGATTACAAAGGTTGATGATTCTCAAGTAGACAAAAGTCAATTCCTATTTCTTGCTGCACATTGGTTGACTAATAAAGCAAAAGTAAATGTTTACAAAATATACTATTTACTTTGTTTTAACACTATGATAATAATTACAAAGTTATTATAATATATCTTTTCTTATTCATTTATTTAAAAGAACAAAGTGAGACAAACAAAATAAACCGCTCAAAATTAGGTGAGCCTTATTGCATAGGAATAAAATCATTCTCAAGGATCATTCAAACTTTGGTACATATATTAATTTTTCTTGTCGCACTCAGTTTAATGAATATGAGGTTTACTTTTTATATGTACGATTTTGTCATTACAATAATTAATGTTGTACCTTTGTAGAAACAAAAAGCTAATAGAATTCGACCATCACGTGCTGAGGTATATATTATTTCTCATACATGTAAAGATATAAGTGTTGTGAATGACAAGGCAATTAAAATTATGGTATTTAATTTAGTTATTACTTGCTTTTACTTATGTTTAGTTTCTTTATACTAAGTTGTTTATTTACAATTTTAGGAACTCATAAAACAACATTTGAGAGAAACTAGTGCTCAAAATTCTAAAAGGAGTTCATGGAAAGATGATGTTTATTCAAAAGTTAAAAGGACCAGAGAGAAAATGGCATGTTCGTTGCATGAGTACAATATCCACTTCATCTAAACAATATGGTCCTTTATCTTTCGAATTGGTTCAGCATAAGAAAGAGGTACAAGAGTTGAAGGCTGAAATTAAATACTTGAAAGAAACTTTAAGTACTGTCTTATTGGTACTTAGAAGATAATTTCCTAATGAGAATATGGATATCTTGAATACTATTACTCAAATAGTGAATAGAGAAGTATATATAACATCTATTTTAATTTATATATATATATATAAATTGTCATCTTGCTTATGAATTTTGAACCTTATTGAAATTTTTTAAAAATTAATTTTAGGTTTCTGATGCTAGTAGTGCTCTAGAAATCACACGTGAAAACTATTGTTCTTCAAATTCAAGTCATCAACCTAATGAAAATGAAAATGGTAAACTTGTCATTATATGATATGTATGTGGAAATGTTTTGCTTGATACTTGTTTCTTAGAATGCCAAAATCAAATTTGAAGATAGGTTTTGAATCATGTAATTGTGATCTTGAAACATTACCCATCGTCTTTGCCATAATCGTTAAATTATACTATGATTTAAAGCCTGTTCTTTTTCCCTTGAGAAAGCTTTCTTGCCTTTTTTTTCCCTTTGAAAAGGTTTCTTATGATGTAAGCATACTTTATAGTTGTAGACTTGAATGTTATAGTGAAAATATTTGTTTAATGATAGTTCTGTTGACTAAAATAATCTTAGGTTGGTTTCATTAAGTTATTATTTGGAATTAAACTAAAAAAATGAGGAGATTAAACATGCAAATGAGGTTTTTCCTTGTTCATCCATGTATTACACTAATAAATAGGGTGTTTATAAAATTATTTTTGCTGGTATATAAATGAATGATTATCTTTTGTATAAATGAATGAATAAGATGTTTATAAAATTATTTCTACTGGTATATGAATTGATGATTACCTTTTTACCTTTTGTATATATAAGATAATTTACAAGAATTCTAATTGAATTTTTTTATGCTATGCAGATGCTTCTTTGTAGAAATCTATGATAGGATAATTTATTTTAGGAAATTGTTTATTTACTTGGAGCATTATGTTGTGTAGGGGGATTTGGTTTTGTTTTGGATGTTATGCACTTTGTTGAAATAACGCTATTGTGTTTTGTGATGCTTGATTGGTATATTGAATACTATTAGTAAGCTAGGTTCATTGAGCTTGTTACTTATATGATGTAACTACACTTGTTGACTTTTTCAAGACTTATGATATTTTGTATGAATTAAAATATTTTGGTTTTGGAAAGGGCTTGTAATTGATGCATGTATGCTTTTTCTTATTGAGGTGATTTTGTAATTATTTGTTTGTTTACGATTTTTTAAGATTATCTTGTTCATAGTTCTATTAAAGTTTTGAGTGATAAAAAAATCTTTAGATGTCTGGTAATGCAAATTTATGATTGTGTTTTTTAGGGTGAGGGGGTGTAACTTTTTATTATGTTTGTTTTATGATGTTTGTTTTATCAGAGTTGGTACAATAACTTTAGTTTTTCACTTATACTAAGTTTGTAGATTATAAGTAATTTACTTGTAGTTTTAAGTAGTTTTAATGCTATTAAATATCTTTTACTTTATTGTGTGTGTGTGTGTTTTTTTAATTTATATGAAAACATATCATATTACGATTTTAAATAAATTAATTTTAATAATTAAAATATAATTTTTTAAAAAAATTTACTGACGTCTTAACATTTATATTGATGCACTTTATCGTTGGAATATTTCAGGCAATATTAACAATCTCCAAAATATAATAAAAAATTAAAACATATAAGTCTATACTGATAATCTCTAACAATTGGTATAAGTAAGAAAATTAAAGCATACAATTATATACTGACAATCTCTAACCGTTGGTATAGGTAAAAAAATTAAAAAATACAAGTTTATATTGATGGATGCTAAACGTCGGTATAGGTAAGAAAAATTATAAATCTATACTGATAGGTATTAACTGTTGGTATAGGTCAAAAAAATTAAAACATATAATTTTATACTAATAGGCACTAGTCTTCGGTCTAGGTGAAAAAATTAAAACATACAAATCTATACTGACGGGCTTTAAACGTCAATATAGGTAAAAAAATTACAAGTCTATACTGACGAGCATTAACCGTCAGTATAGGCAAGAAAAACTAAAACATATAAGTCTATACTGATAGGTGTTAACCGTCGATTAAAAGTTAAAATAGTGAAACACACAACAGATGCTATACTAATAGATATACATTTACTAATGGTTTTGAACTATAGGTACATCTTTGTAAGCTATTCCATCACCTTAAAAACTTTCAGTATAGGGTCTTATACCAATAAGGGATTATATTGATGATTAAAAATTTTTCAGAATATACATTTTGACCGTCCGGTATAGGGTTTATGGTACTTATACTGACGGATTTGAATTTTTACCGATGCTTTTTTGGAGCGTCACTATATGTTAGATTTCTTGTATGTGTTCAAATATCAAAGTTATTCAAATTATAATTGAAAATCAAATTAATTTAGAGATATATTTTCTAAAATATGAAATATGAAATATGAAATATGAAATTTATTTTTTTAATAAATAATTTTAGTTGTTTACCAAATAATCATATTTAAAAATTATTTAATTATCAAAAATCTTTTAAACATGTTTAAAAATTATAAAGATTAAGTTTATCCAAATCTTTTAACAATCTTTTTATCTTGATTTACAAAATTATCTTTCTAAAAAATTTATGTAAGACATTAAAAATTCAAGTAACTTTATGTAAGATTTTGAACATTCAAAAAATTTTATCTTAAATTTGTTAATAATAAGATTATTAAAACGATTATATTCATTTGAACTCGTAATTATCAAATTTATATTTCAAATAAATGTTAAAAAATTTAATATTATTTTTATCACTTATTATATCCATTTAAAATTTAAAAAATTAATTTAAAAAATATCTATTTAATTCTAATTACCACTAAAGAATTTTTTTACAAATTTAACACGTATAAATGTAATTGTTATACATCAATTTTTTCAATAACTTTTTTCAAAATATATTCTATTACTAGTACAATTTGTTTTATTTTATTTGTTTATAACTTTTTTTCAAGCTATATTTTTATTGTTGTTATAGTTTCATTCTTATGAAAAATAATATTTTTTTCAATTTATTTTTTCTTTTTTCACATGTTTTCTAACATTTTTCTTATTTTACATAATAATTTAGTCTAGATTATTAAAATTAAAGTGCATTAATATTTATTTTATTATTTAATTTATCATCCAATATATATATTTTAATTTTTTAAGAAAGGCATAATTTTTTTTATTTGATATAATATTATAGGTGTATAAATATTATTGTAAACAAAAAATATATAAAGGAAAGATATAATTTTTTTCTTACTGTTTATAGAAATTTTTTTTTTAATGACAAATCAATATTTACAAATTTTATATATGCTATGACTTTTAAAGATTTGAATATAATTTTGAAAAAAAACTAATTTGTATATATATATATATATTAAATAAATAAAATTATTTTGTACATTATACAGATTATAATCTAACATATATATATATATATATATATATATATATATATATAGGTATTACATATTAAAGAGCCCATTAGCCATTGTCATAATTATAGATCAAACAAAGGCAACATTTAGGAGAGAGATGGCTCCAAGGTCGCTTTTCTATCAATTAATGAATGTTGTAATTGAATGTACACACACACCCGCCCACAAGATTCATTTTACGAAATATCACAAAATATAAAATGTGAAAAGGAAACTCTCGCCTTTTGTGAAAAAGAAAAATGTACACACACACCCGCCCACAAAAAATCTCACAAAATATAAAATGTACACACACACCCGCCCACAACAATACAAGTAGCATTCTTGTGAAGAGACTCAGTAGGAACACATCTCTGTACCAAATGTCCCAGTGAATGGTAAGTCAAGAATGATGCATGGAAATTCCCTTCTGGGATTCGATATATAGGATACCAGGCCACCGAATACCTGAAAGCAATTTATGGAGGTTTAGTATATTAGTCCCCCAACTAGAAAGAGATCAGTCAAAATTGACAGACAATACTGGCTCTTACCAAGATCCAGGGTGTAGATCATGCAGATCCATAGACTCTAGTTTTGATGGGTCACCAGATACTTGATTGGAATTTCCAGGTTTAATGAGTTCAGCAATTCTGCAACTTCTAACTTGTTAACCAGTAGATCTTATCAAGTATTTGTGCGCAAAATGATCCATGTGCAGATTAACAAAAATAGATGAGAATTTAAAGCTTGATTGTTTGAGATATCGAAAAGGAGATAAGCTAAAAAACCAGAAGATAATGAAAGTCAATTCATCAAACAAAACCACTTGGGGACGAGGAAATAGAACTTTTGGCTTCTTTGGAGATATCTGACATTATTGGAATGAGACAGAAGAAGCTCTTCATCATCATTATCACTAAGACAATATCTGCAGTGTTCATCATGTCTTTCTTCTCCATTTCTCAAACCTAGCCTTTTACAGTCTTTTCGTTTGTTTATGCTGCTCTCAAGTTAAAAAAGACTTCTGATTTGCCTTCTTATCACATGAATGGGCTGCTGGATAAGAAAGCATGCTCCAAACACAGTAACATATTCCTAGATTTTTAAAGTGAATTAACTTATGGTAAATGAACTCTTGATTATGGTACCTAAAGCAAGCAGTGTGTGAAAATGTCTGAAGAAAGCAAGAGGAAGCCTGTTAACAAAGCTTAGGCAAGTGGAATAAGATTTAAAAAAATAAAAGAAAAAGAAAAGAAGACTAAGGACACCGGTATGAGGATTAAGCTATGGTTAAAGAAGTGAGAAGATCAGACAGAACTGAGTTCAATAGGAATGAGAACGCTATTGAGATTAGCAGTAACAAATACACAAGCCCTTATGCTGTGCATCTAGAGCGTCTGGAAAAATATTTATGAACAAGCTGTAATGCAGGCATGAGTCAAGCACATTGGCAATGATTAGAAAGTGAAGAGACCAGATCTTCTTCCATGCTTTTATAGAAGAGTACAGCATTACACTAAACTGGAGCAGTGCCATATCAAATTACCTCAGCTTCTAGTGCAATTTCTCCTCAGTGAACAATTTATTGCAGAATGACATAGTATGACCAAAATACACTGAGCATTTAGTTATATTCCTGAACAACCCATAAAGCATACAACTGCTAACTTTTTTTGCATGAACCAACCAATAAAATGGCTTCTCAAGTGCTACAACATCAATAATGCAAATTAGATCTGCAAGGAAAAAGCTTACTTAATGTGAAGAGGCTTTCCGCTGATGAGGCAGGCCTCAGATTCAAAAAGTCAAATATTAGTTCAGAATCACCAGGGCAGTTAATTGAAGAAAGGAAGCCTTGAGAGTATCCTCGTTTATGTGATGATGAATTATTTGAGATGCCAAATCTTACTCAATAGAATCAAGATTTATCTCTAATGTTTTATTCCTCACACTAAAATGTTCCGGGTTGAATTGCTTCTAGAAAATTTTGAATGACAATGTTTTGGAGAAGAGGAATTCAGTTCAACTTCTTGTTTCTCTGGACTTACACAGGCAAACAATTGAACAGCAGACAGGAAGGGAATAAAATGAGCTTGAAATGGTGTCATTTCAGTTAGGGTTCCGTTTTGGTCTACTGCCTTGTTTCCAATCATTAATTTCAGGTTCTTACATACCATAAAGACATAAGTGATATATTAGCCTTCTTGTCTATACAGAGGAAGCGAAAGGACATACTAACGAGCTAATGCACATGGGCACATCTATGTGATAAAAGAAATAATTTTTAGAAGCAGAATGGATGAATATTTCAACTCCGCAAGAGTTTGCCATTTAATTTTGATCTTTTCTGATCTAATTAGTAAGTAAGAGCATTAAAGTTTCAGAAAACAGTGAGCAATAATTGACTGGGGCGTTTAGGTTCTCCTGCATGCTTCCATCGGTGCTTTTAGAAGCATGAACTACTATGGCACCCTCTCATTTTCAAATTTTGGGGCTACATTTTCATTTGAAGTTATTCGGTTGTCGGCCACGGTATATGCTCCATGCCTTTTAAATCACTAGAAGTAGCAGATCCACAGGTAAGAGTTCCTTTTCTGTTTGAATTTTTATCATTCATCTCTCCACATGAACACACCGAAGTATCACTAAAGACATTGCAAACAACAGCGGAGCCAGTTCTCTCTACCGTCTGAACAGGAACCAATTTCTTTGCTTTTGTTTCAGAATTAGTCTTTTTCCTGAATTGATTCTCCTTATGAACTCCAGAACCCGAGAATGATTTGCTATAAACAGAAGCATGAAAGGGCAAGGTATCATTAATGACATTACAGAAAGCAGCAAAGCCGATCCTCTCTTTCCCACTAACAGGAATCCACTCTTTTGCTTTTGTTTCAAAAGCAATGCCTTTCGTGAGTTTATACCCCTGATGAAATTGATAGCCAGAGAACTGCTGACTGCAGACAGAATCACAAAAAAGACCTACCTAACACATGGCTCGTCCTATGTATCTTCATCCCCTTATATGTCTGGAATCCACCTTGAACTGGAACCCAAACTTTCGTTTCGCATTGGGCCTTTTGCTGCACATGAACAGAAGGAACGGGATATGCATGTAAGAAGTCGGAGCAGTGAGCTGTAAAATGATGGTTGTTGTACTTCCCATTTTGTGCTTCATCAGCATTCTTGCAATGAAGCAGGTCAAAAGGAGCCAGTGTTGAATCTTTTTCATAAAGACTATGCCTTTTATAAAGCCTAGTGAAATCTTCTTCCCAGGTCTGAGGTCCTTTCTTGCAATTGAAGTTGTTCTTGTGCATAAATGAATGATTACATTTCACTTCTGAATTCTTCAAGTCCTCTGTTCCCCAATTCCCCAATTGGTTTGTCGAAGAAATAATTGGAAAATGGCTCTTAATAAAACTTTTCCTAACAGCACATTGAGAAGATTCAACTAATCCTTTGCCATGGATGCTTTGACACAGTACTGGCTCCTTATTTTCAGTCTTGTTGATTCCGTGAGCACTACTGATGTTTGTTGAGAAACAAACATAGCGATTGGGCAACAACTCTTCACCTGAGAACAAATTCTGCCAATCCAAGGATTTCTCCATCAAGCTCGTATCTCTTGTCACACAATTATAGCTTGATCCTTTCTTAACCCAATATTTAAATTCTTACCTGAAATTCATCTGATTCTCTCGCATGATTTACAAGATATTACTCCACAACCTAGATCGAATATTCCAACTTCCAGCATGAACTGTCGGATAAGAGTGCCAGCAAATACAGTTTCTCCTAAGAACTCTTTTCAGTGTGTAGGACAAAATCTTGGAAGTTCCCATCCAGAGGACATTTTTCTATGCAAAGAAATGCCAAATTCCAAATATATGAAGACCCCTGTGAAAGAAAAAAAAAAAAAGGCAGGGGTCTCCAAATATGCTATGTAAAGGTTTGCAATGTCCACAGATATTGCCACTAAATATAGAACTACTAAATGGATAGAACTCTCAATTTTATGTCAATTAATAGCATTAATCACAATTAAACAGCGGCCCTCCCACCTCTCCTTCCATCTCAAATTCTGACTAAAACGGCTAAAAACCAACATCTATTATTATTACATGAACCTAACATATCATGCATTATGGAAAATGCATGTTCAATAAAAAAAACCCAGAAATTTCTTTTGATATGAAAATGATTCTTTATATAACTATATCCCGAAAGAAATGACTTTAAAGAAGCAAACAAGACCCATACTCAAATCATTCAATAAATGAATATGCCCTGGAATAATAGAATTCAAGAAACGCCAAAGAATGCTTAGTTTTTGTAAGCTGTTCATCACTCTCGACTCACATCTTGAATATATACAAAAAAGAAAAAAAAAGGTAATGATGGACAAAGAAAATAAGAAGACAAGAAGAAAAAGCTTTACAAAATATGGGTTTCAAAATGTGATTACCAGACCTTAAACCCTAAAGAAAAGCAAAAAGGCACCAACTTTAAATCAAATTATGAAACAAGAAAACATTAAAGGATAGTAGAAAGAAACAAATTACTGTAAACGGCGCCAGATTAAAGAAATAAAAAGATGAGAAAAGAAAGTGCAATAAAGTACCTGAGAAAGAAACAGAGGTGACTGTTAAAGAGAGCGGGAGAGAGAACTACGAAAATCCTTCAAAACCTCAGCAACAAATAAAACATAAGCGTCGCCTTTTTTTTTTTTTTTTTTTTTTTTAATTAGGACATTTTATCGTTTATTTATTTATTTATTTATTTATTGGTTATACACGGACCTTTTCTTGCATTTTCGTCGAATTTGTATTTGGAAAAAAAAAAAAAAAGCAGAATTTTACTAGAGGTTCATTTATCGCCAGATCAAATCATCATGGATGGAAAATTTCTTTGCCTAGGTTAGGTTTCCGAAATTTTTGAGAAAAAAAAATAAACATTAGCAAATAAAAATATAAAATCATTTTTTAAATTGCATCTTACTTATAATTTTTTTATAGGTTTATAATTGTTCAATAAAATAAAAAAATTATATACGGTTCCTAATTTATAATCTTGAGTTTTATATAAAATTTTAATAAATTTTACATAATTCAAAAAGTAATTGATTAATTATAATGTAATGATTATAAGTAATATATTTATTTTTTTTATTAGTTGCTATAATTATATTATATTTTTAAATTTTATTAATTTTATTTTGATTTAAGAAAAAAGAATTCACGTAAAAAAGGAATTAAAATCATGTCTTTTTATTTAAAAAAAAAAAGTCAAAACCTGGAGATAAGGAAAAATGTAATTTTGAAAGTGTTGAGATTGATAATTGATTCGCAGTTTTATACCACATTGAAAAAAAAAAAAAAGGAAGAAAACGATATTTAATTATTAATAATATTTGTAAAATAAGTGTGATATACAAAATTAGTAAGCTTAAATAAACATTGTTCATAAGATCTTATCGTAACAGGTCATGTTCATTCTAAAGACGACGTCCGTGATAAATAAGTACTAAAGACAAAGATAGAAGTGATTCAAATTTCCAAGTCTTTAAAGTCTAATTAAGCTAGATAATTATACAGTATCTCAAAGAGCACAAGAGAGCGGGTGTGATTTTGAGGCATAAAAAATATTATTTTAATGATAATTATGTCTATAAGATATAATAAAATCTTAAAACTTTTTAAATAAAAAATAATGAAATTGATCAGAGAAAAAATTTATTTATAATAAACAAATACTAATAAAATAAATCAATTCAAAAAATCATGATATTTTATATAATTTTATTTAAACAAACTTATTTAAACAATCATGTTTTTTTGTTTTAAATATGTATATTCAACTATCATGTTTTCTTATTCAAACATATTTATTTAGACTAAGAATAATATTTTAATATTTCAAAAATCAAATAAAAGATTTAAATAAAAATAAATATATTACTAAACAAGCCTAATTGCTCAATCTTTAACTTTTAAAATTATCTTACTCACTAGAAAAGCTCTTAGCAAGTGCAAATGACTTAACCCACTCAAACATATAGTTCAATTACTTAAATAACATAAATAATATATTTTAAACTACATACAAATAATCTTTTTATTCAATATGTGATACATCATATTTTAAACTGTTAATAATTCCTCACTAGTTTAGAATGTTAGTGTTTAATCTTTAACCTTTCACACAAATAAATATTATGAATACAAAAAATATCTTTTCATTTAACTTTCAATTATTGTATATACCTTAGAATTCTAACGAAGTTGATGGTATCTACAGATTAAACCTCAACTCCTAGTGTTAAAATTGAATACAAAAAATAAATATTATGAATACAAAACAAATATTATGAATACAAAAAATATCTTTTGATTTAAACTTTCAATTACTGTATATGCCTTAGAATTCTAACGAAGTTGATGGTATCTGCAGATTAAACCTCAACTTCTAGTGTTAAAATTGAAGATATAACACATATAATATTTGTTTAATATTCTGTTAGGGTTTATATTTGCTTTAGTACTATTATGATTATGTGTTTATCCTT